>CBVK0100028995.1:0-14529 GCA_900067695.1 Picea abies | reverse complement strand
TTGGATGATAATGCTACATTGATATAACACTTGCAATTTGTGGTTGAAAAGGATTGGATTGCTCTATTACTAATTCACACTCCCCTCTCAGTAATCCAACAACACGATCGAATGCCTCCTTCCTTATCCTATAATGTTGCTTTTGTAAATCCTTCAATCCTATCCCAAATTGTTCTTAAGGGGGATATGTTAGGATATTTAGACACTTAGGAGTTAGTTAAGATCAAATTGGTTTAATGCGTCGTTAGTTTAAAGTGTGTTTCTTAGTGTGTTTCCTTAGTATGCATTAGTATGCATTTGTACTTAGGTAATATGATGGTCATGATATGTTCCCAACATAGAGTGATCCAACGACTCATATTCTCCTTGATCTTAATGGCTACATTGATCCATGGCTTAACACACGATTGCTCCATGATATCTATTTAAAGATCATGGAATCTCATTTGTTGATGATCAATTGGGAGAAAATCTCTTGCAAATATCTCTGTAATATTTTAATTTTCATTAATAAATTTCTCCAAGTGGCCACGTTGGTTGGGGCCATAGATGTTTCCCCATAGGGGATTTACCACATAAAAACATGGGTGTGTTGATCTTTGATCTAGTTGTGTGAGTGGTTACTGAAAATGTTAGTCCTCTATTGTAATACATGTGTTTTCGAACACTCTCACCATATGGAGAAGTTGTTGAAGAAAGGCCACTCGGGTGTTATTGTACAATTCAATGCCATACAACTAGTCAACACCACACCACCAGAAATTCACTCAAATTTGCAATTAGTTCTCCCTAAGCATCAACACATATTTGAATTTCCATGAGGTTTACCATTGTCACATGGGGAACATGACCATGGTATTCCCCTCATTCCAGACAGTCAACCACCCAATGTGTATCCATATAGGCACCCTTTTGTAGAGAAGAATGAAATTAAAAAAAATCATTCAGGAATTGTTGGAGGCAGGAGTCATACATTCCATGACTAGCCCTTATTCATCACCGATGTTTATGGTATTAAAGAAGGAAGGTACTTGGCGCATGTGTCCTTATTTTCAAGCTCTCAATAAGTTGATGATCAAGGACACATTTCATATTCCAATTATTGATGACCTCTTGGATGAACTCCATGGAGCTTAGTTGTTCACAAAATTAGACCTCCACTCAAGCTACCACCAGATCAAAATGAAAGAGGCATACATTCATAAGATAGCTTTTTGTATACATGAAGGTCATTATGAGTTTTTAGTGATTCCTTTTGGCCTTTGCAATGCTCTTTCAACCTTCTAGAGCCTCATGAATAAGATATGTAGGCCCTTCCTTCGCAAAGTTGTGATAGTATTATTTGATGATATTTTGATCTACAACAAGACATAAGAATCCCACATCAAGCACGTTGATAGATCCTTGCAACTTCTATAGGACCACTTAATATTTGTAAAACTCCCCAAAAGTTGGCACAAGATAGTGCTTCGATAACACTTGTAATACATGCACTTATATAAAATAAATAGAGAATTAAGAACAATATATGAAGAAATTCAATTTACATTAAGTAAATGAAACATAAAAGAGTATTGAACCTGTGGATTAAGTAATAATTTATTGATATTCCTTGAAAGGTGACCAATGTTCATATGATTTTTCATGAGGGAAACCTCTAAATGAGTGTAGCTCCAATACAATGATAATTATTGACAAAACATTACATAACTCTCTACCTTTATAAATAGTTTCTATCTACCCCAAACCCTAACCATTGGTGGCCCCTACATTAATGACTAAACTACATTCATTAATAAGTATCAACTACCTAATAGGCCTTATTTAATAAAAATGACCCTTTACATTATTTAACAACACCCCAACTACGTAATCTCCCTTATCTAAAGAGGATGACTAATTTCTTAACAACCTAAGTACCCATAAATACTTTAAAACAATATGATTTATACTTAAACAAACAATCCCAATTTGTTCAAAAGAGAATGGTTATTTGTAAAAGGAGCTTAGACTAAAAAAACTATGAAAACGACAAACTTGTTTAACAATTCCAAAGAAAAATATGCAATCATTTGAATAGGGTTTAATGGACAACTTAAAAACTTGTAATCATTAGTTGCAAATTTAAAATCAATGTAGATAGTGAAAATGGACTATAAATTACTACAAGGAATGATTGGAATGGAAAGTAAATGAATGATCAAGTTGCATATCTAAATGCTTAAATTGAAAAATTGAAGCACTATAGAGATAACGATATAAACAAAAGAAATACAATGTCTCTATTTGGTTGTACTAAGCACTAAAGGTCAAAATAAAGAATAATACAAATATCATGAAGCACAACTACACCATAGTTCTTAAAAGGACTTAACAAAAGTGCCAGTAGTACTTATGTTTGGTCTTTAAAATCGCTACACTCCAAATTTGGAACATAATTGTTTGACATGGTGCTAGTAGCTTTGTATTCTTAGATCATTATTAGTTCCATCCTCTAAAACTCTAGATTAAAAAAAACATGTTTCAAAAATTTTAATGTGCCAAGTGGAGAATGCAGGGACAGAGCAGGACCCCATCTCACATCTGCAACTAAGATCATGCCAAGTGGTAGATAAGGATGAAAAGGTACATAGTTCTTGATGGCTAGATATCCTAAGGTCTTAGTTCCTTTATCAATCATAGCTATTGTGGGTTAGAGTTCTTCACCGATAGGAACTATGTCCAATGAAGGAACTATGACCTCATGAACTATGATCAACAAAGGAACTCCAACCCATATGAACTCATCATAGTTTGCCATAGTTCTTGTCAGTCAGAGTTCTTGCAGGTTAGAGTACTAATTGACAAAGGAAGTATTCCTTGGAACTATGATCGAAAAATAGAGGTCATAGTTCCTTTGTCAGACAAAGTCCCTTCATCATAGTTCCTATTCATGTGGAAAAAATTATGTTTTGTCTCATAACATAAACACAATTCTGTATAGGATGATTTTTTTAACTTTACAAAATATTATATGGATTATGTGGAGAGACACCATGGGGCTTCACCTTGTTTACCGATATCTTATCACATTCGATAAGGATGAAAAGGTACATAGTTCTTGATGGCTAGATATCCTAAGGTCATAGTTCCTTTATCAATCATAGCTATTGTGGGTTAGAGTTCTTCACCGATAGGAACTATGTCCAATGAAGGAACTATGACCTTATGAACTATGATCAACAAAGGAACTCCAACCCATAGGAACTCATCATAGTTTGCCATAGTTCTTGTCAGTTAGAGTTCTTGCGGGTTAGAGTACTAATTGATAAAGGAAGTATTCCTTGGAACTATGATCGAAAAATAGAGGTCATAGTTCCTTTGTCAGACAAAGTCCCTTCATCATAGTTCCTATTCATGTGGTAAAAATTATGCTTTTGTCTCATAACATAAACACAATTCTGTATAGGATGATTTTTTTAATTTTACAAAATATTATATGGATTATGTGGAGAGACACCATGGGGCTTCACCTTGTTTACCGATATCTTATCACATTCTTTCATAAAGGGGGTTTTAAAATTGTGAAAAATAAAGTCAATATATTATAGGTATTGGGGGTGGGGGATGCAAGGTATCAAGAGCTTTGTAAGTATTGGGGGATATAAAATGGAGTATGTAGTAAAAATATGGGTTTTTATTATTGGAAAGATGTATCGAGAGAGGGTTAAAAAAAGTATTTTGGGATGTATTTATCACTATCTAGTGAAATTAGGGGTATTCTTTAATATCCCACGAACACACATGCTATGTCATAGGTTCTTTGAGTGAATATCCCATGCTATTACTTCACATGTTTTTACTTTATCTCAATGATAATGCTAATGACAAATTTCCATACTATTAAAAAAAGTATTTTGGGATGTATTTATCACTATCTAGTGAAATTAGGGGTATTCTTTAATATCCCATGAACACACATGCTATGTCATAGGTTCTTTGAGTGAATATCCCATGCTATTACTTCACATGTTTTTACTTTATCTCAATGATAATGCTAATGACAAATTTCCATACTAAAATTCCATGTCCCGCATATATCTATGCAAAGACTTTGTTCCAAATTTACTTATTTTTCCTTTCACACTTGCCCTTTTCACGTACACAAATTGGTATTTTTTTCACACATTTAATTCTCTTGGTGAAAATTCTATCTAGGTATTAAAATTGAGCCCTTCACAACACGTCAAAAGGATCCTAGCATACACTAGAAGTGCCATTAAAAAAATAGTCGTCCAAAGAAAAACTCATTTTCATCTTTACCCATTTTCTAAAAAGTGCAAGGTGAATATTAAAATTTCATAAGAAGGGTTATTCTTCAAACTCCATGTCACTCGTATGTCTTCAGTGAGTGACACATCCATGGATAGATTTTTTAATGCTGCGACTTGTCTTTGAGTTATGAAGCGGGGGCTATAGCGATGGGTGGAGTGACTCAAACCTCAGAAGTCAACATCCTAAGTCTGTGCATAGTAAATGAATTATACGATATAGAAATTTAATACTAATGGTGAAAAGAAGGAATGAATCAAGAATCAAACGACCTCCCTTTCACACTACACTAATTTTGTAATTTTTGGACAAAGAGCACATAAATGTCTGAGCAAGATCTAGATATCATATCATATTTGAATGGAAAATGAATAAATGTTAAAACTTAATATTGAAAGTGAATAAATGTTGAACTTGATCTTGTCTAGCAATCATTTTTTAGTGTGAGGGCCTTTATTTACTCTAGAACAATGTTGTTGTACCCTACCAAGTTGCATTAATGTGATGGAAGAAAAGTGATAGATATGACTCGACATGTCTAGAGGAAAACTAAAGTTACATTCCCTATTTGTTTTCTGGAAATTTATCATTTAATATTACCTATGTATTTTATCGAACCATCTATGGGATCACCAAAACCATGGCAGTATTGTCATCATCAATTCTCTAGACCACCTTCCATGTTCCAGTCAATGTGTTTGTTCTTCGCTGAAATAGTGAATGGGTTTGTACTTTTTCTGTTTCATCGAAGGTATTATTTGAATTCTCATTATGCTTGATTTCAATTATTTGAATTATGTTGGTATTTCCCTTCTTTTGAACCATACATAACATGACAAAGAACCTATTGTTACTGCCATCCTAAATTCTCTGGAATTGTTTACAAGTCCCTTTGTTCTTAAACTCGATTTGTAGAGAATTTTAATTCTTCGAGGGCATTCTTTGAATTCTTGTTGTACTTGAATTGTGCTAGTATTTCATTATGGATTTTTTGTTGTCATTTGTTTGAAGTTGATATCCAATAATGTGCCTTTGAATCCTTTGTTGTCATTTGTTTGAAGTTGATATCCAATAATGTGCCTTTGAATCCTTAGTTATTTATGTTGCTTTTAGGTTCATGTGTTCACTATTGAATGTAATAGCAAAGGGATTTGGATTTGTGGAGCATCTACTTCTCTTTTCGAGAGGTATGAAATGAAATATCTCTATGTGTTTGATTTGGAAAACTTGTGGGTCATCCAAATTTGGATTTCACTATTTTTATTGTTGCAATCAATTACATAATGCTTAAAAAGAAGTAGAGAGATGAAACGACTTCTTTCTTCAAGAGCTCACAAAGACATTTTTCTAGATTGATTCAATAATTATCTCATAGATTTAGGGTTGGATAGATAATAGACACACAAAACAAATATATATTTTTAATTATCTATGGAAAACATGCTACAATGGCGTGCATTTTCTCTAGTGCAACAAACAAAATATTTGGAGGCATCTATATAATTACGCTTATAATTTTTGAATATTTGAACTTTTGGTTTGAGAACATTAAGGTGATATTTCATTGGCACCTTTGAGAATGTTAAGGTGATATTTGAGATTTACTAATTTCTCTACTAAGCATAAATTTGATTGGAAATGTAATATTTTATTTAACACTTTTTTTTTTGATGAATTGTGTAGTTAATTTCTTATTGTCAATTGAAATGCAATTTTATTAGAAGCTTTTCATTATGGAAGGGTTGCATGAATATATACCCTTCTAACTAAAATTAAGGCCAACCCTTCAAATTTGATCATTGCTAACCTATTATCTAGAAAAATAGGAAGAGACATGTAAACCATGTTTTCTTTTAAAGGAGCACTCAACATTGAATCTCTTCTATAGTATAGAGCTCAAGTTTCACTTAGAGTAAAAGTTCAATGCAATGTATTACTTGTTTTTTCTTGACCTTAAATGTGGATAAAGACCACTCTTCCCATCTTTCCCCATGGGCACTTGGCCAAGTTCACTCATATGTCTTTTCACTTCATGTTTCTTGAATTCATTTTTACACTAACTCTTGATATGTTTAGTTCCTTTTTTTCTAGAATCGTTTTTAAGTGCTTCCTTTCTATTTTTTGTGTTTTCTTTACCAAGTCTCATCTCCTTTTTTATGTTTTCTTTTCCCAATCTTGTTAATGAGGTTAAATGAATTGTAAACCTTAAATTTATTTACTTAATAGCTCGTAAATAAATGTTAATATTATTTAATTTAAATCACTATCTCAAATCCATAATTCAAGATTTTGTACCATATTATATAAACAGAAAGGATTGGAGTGGGAGAATCCAAAATCTTTTGGTTGATAATTTTATATGAAAAATATTCTTGTATTTTTGTTTTCATTTAAATTCTATACAATAATTTTAGCGTGGCATGTTTCCCAATGAAAATTTCACCCATTCAACAAAATAAACTAGTTATTGCCGCAAAGGGCGTAAAGGAATGATGTTATGATGTTTAGTGTAAAAATATATTGTATATTTTATGATTTTGAGTATAAAACTTGCATGATAAGTGATCTAACTATCACACGTGCATATACTATGATAAAAAATAAGATCCCAATGTTGAGAAAATCAGAAAAACACACATGAAACATTTGGTACATTCTATGCTTGTAGGCGCAGATGCAATTTTTATGAGGACTTGTAAAACATCTCTTGAGTGAATAGGTACACCATTTACATTTTTCATTAACCCATAATTCATAGCACAAGAGAAACACATTTATATTTTGAAATAACCCACATTTGATATTACAATAATAATAAGATGATGATAGTTCATACCTGGATCCCGAGTTGGTTCTCAATGGGGACCTAGATGTACTTTTATTCTCAATCAACATATTCACCAACATGCAAAGAAATAGTCTTCTAAATATGCAGACATGAATATACATTGTAAATGTAATTTATTTTCTTTAAGTGCAAAAATCCTTATTTGATATAATATTTTATGCAAGGCGTACCTACTCCATTGTAACATTAGTGGCCATCACATACACAAACAATGTAGTTGACATATTTGAGCCAAAGGTAGGCTACGTACACATGCAAAGAAAATGCTCTTGAAACATTAAACATGTTCAATTTAGAGATTTATAAATCTGAAATTAAAACTTGATACTTTAGATGTTATTTATACCTGTACATTACCACCCTCATGAGGAATAGACTATGTCCCAATAGTGAAGTCTTGCTCATTGAGACATTTCATATAATTTTGATGAAATATTTATGATATTTCTATGAAGGTCACAAACAATCAGTTCTACATGTATTTGTATGCTTACCTTTCCCATGGACCATAGTTGTTCAACAAGTTGCTTATAAATATATTTACAAGTAGATGGATAATATTTGAACTTTAATTGGTCTATAGCTCTCAATACATCTTCTAGAATATTAAAATTTTTAGGAAACTATCCACTTGGCGACCGTGGCCTCTTCCTTAGCCTAATTTATATCCCTATTAAAGTAGTGCTAACACTCTCCCTGATAAGATCCCTTGATGTATATGCAAACTAGGAGTTATTGTATAACTCTATTGGAAGTGCAACTAATATAGGGCCTTGAGGTACAAAATGAAGGATTGGTACCCTAAACCCAACATCTCACATGACATCAAGTCATCCATACATACGACCTTTATCGACACCATAGAGGTTGGGTCTTATATTTGTATCATCACACTCCATGTTCTCTTAGGGCTAAGGATAAATCATTCTAACAAAACATCGAGTTACCTTGTCATTATTTGGGAATTTCCCATATGCATACAAGAACTTATCATAAATGAAAGGAGCAATATGTAGATCATTAAACCTTGCAACCTTTAGATCTTTTGTCTTATGGTTGTAAGTTAAATAAAGAAAACACCATTTCCTTTGTCACCCTATTTTTAACTTCAACATAAGAGTGACAACCCAACACCATCATTCTCTTTCTATGCATCATGTCAAAAAAAAATGGTATGTTGGCTCAACCTCGTGATATGGCTCAATCAACGGTTCTAGATTGTGTAAAACAATCTATAAGCTCTACCAACTAGCTCCACTAACATCCAATTTATCCAACTCAATCCTCAATCATCTTGAATGTTCCCTCATCCTATCAATAATAAGTTGACTAGCATTGTATTCCCAAGGAATCTCCTTTGGAGGATCTCTAGGATGATGATAGAGAGGATTGTACACTGCATTGTGAGAAAAATTCCATGCCCTATGACCTCCCACCTTCTCACGAGGTGGATCAACATGGTGGGGATCAAACCTTGTAAATTGTTAAAGATAAACTTGTGTTAAAATTGTTGAACTTATGCTTATACTATTGTTGCAAATATTGTAGGCACCAACCTATTGGAGACACCAATCTCCTCAATTGAGCACCAACTCAACAAGATATTGTATAGGCACCAACCTACCAGAGACATCAATCTCCTCAAATGGGCACCAACTCAACAAGACCTGTATAGACACTAATATAATATCTTCATACACATATTACTTTTGAATTCACTTGCATGCTTCATACTTCATGTATTTCACAACATCATCATACCCTTAAATTTCATGTTCTCATACTTCATGTATTTCACAACATCATCATACCCTTAAATTTCATGTTCCAACACCTCTCCTTGCTTCATACCCCGGACATAGCTTCAAACCCTAGTTAGATTTATCCTTCATGCCCTAGCAAACCTCATAGCATCATTCCTATAATATAATTCTAGTTTGCAACATCACAACATCAAAATGATTCACTTTGCAACATCATAGACCTTAGTCCTTCATAGTGCACCCTTAGAACTCCATGAAAACTCCTCTTGCACCTTTAGACCCCAAGAATACTCTCCATCTTCTCTTGTGCACCTTAGATC
This sequence comes from Picea abies, assembly GCA_900067695.1. Lineage (NCBI taxonomy): Eukaryota > Viridiplantae > Streptophyta > Pinopsida > Pinales > Pinaceae > Picea > Picea abies. Next base: position 5,287 of record CBVK0100028995.1, on the reverse strand, counting down.
CCTTCTCTGCATCTCAAACTTGATTTTCTTGCTTAGATGCTCTTCAAATGCGCACATCTATCCTGTATTTATAATGTTTATGTGCTCACTCTTAGGGATGACTTGTAAAGACTGGCTAGGTCGACCTGGACTTTTTTGGCTGAGTTGTCTGACAAGAAAATTCATATCTCCTCATTCCTAAGGAGTTAGAGGGAGTGCCATATATTGTTGGAATGGTATCATAATAAGATTTCCAACCATATATGATCACATTTGACCTAATTATTCATAGTGAAAATTCCTTCAAAGATAGGGCATCCAAACTAAGCATCAAAAATACAAAAATAATATTCCCAACAATCTCCATCTTGCAATATTTATCTTGGATATTTGTAGTCTCCTCCTGTCTTTGACATCAATGGAAACACTATTTCCAACAAAATGTATCTAATGTTGAAATTTTGTGTTTAATTTAAATGTAGTCTTCACACATGTGCAAGCAATGGACATGATTATTGAATTACATGTCAGTATATTGGTCTCATCCCTGATACCTTGTAGACTAGTAACATGTATTTTTATGTGAGCAATGTATGTACTAGCCCTTATACATAAAAATAAATTGTCAATCCCACATGTATGAAGAAAACAAAAAAAATTCACATTACAATTTAATAAGCTGTAGGTTTTATATTACCTAAATTTGGAATGTCACTAGGTGGGGCAGTTGTGCTATGTGTAGTGGACAAATAGTACACTATATGTGCATACAAAAATGAATTCTTTAATATCATTAAAATAAAATAAATATAACATACTGACATTTTGCATATATACAAACTAAAGATACAATTTTTCACACATGAATATATAGTTAAAAATGAGGATAGTTAAATGTACCTAAGTATTTTCTTTGGTTTTGTGGTGCCATAGGTGGGGTGGGTTGTTACTGTTGCTATGAAGGTGTAGATTATGATTGTGTGCATCTATAGAATGATTAACATCATTTGAATTTAACATTTATTAGAAATCAATATATGTTGTACACATGACTTTTAACCAATGCCATATGATTTCCATATGCTCAACCAAAATAGATTTGAGTAAATTTAAAATTAACTACCACACATAAGTGCATTACGTCCAATAGAAAGATTCGAAGGGCATCTACCACTATTGGAAGTGCATTACGTCCAATAGAAAGATTCGAAGGGCATCTACCACTATTGGAACCACTACCAATGGAGCTAGGTGATTTTTTAGGATCCATGATGAGAGATATTTGCACACATGAACCCAATAAGAATAAACAATGTAATAAGTTATGGTATGAAATGCAGGTCAATATATCTCATTCGAGCAATCAAGCACATGGACTTGAGTATTCATAGGTTTTTGGTGAGAACTAGAGGACACAATGGAGCACTTTCATACTAGGATTTTAGTCCTCACAATGAAGGCTAAATGTCATAGCTACCAATGTTTGGAGAAAATAAAAATTAGTGTGCTACAAAACCTTAATAAGACATGGAGCCAAGAAATCTTGTTGTAAAGGTGTGAAAAGGGATTCAATGGAACCTTGTTCTATGGATAAATTGGAATCATTACTTGGTTGTGGAAATTCTAAGATGATGTTGTGGAGCCACAAGTAGTAAGAAGATTAAAAAGAAATGTAAGAAAACCCCGAGGAGAAGTTAATTGTATGTTGCAAAAGGAAATGCAAAGCGACATAGTTCTAGAAGGTGAGTCATTAAGGAAGCGAAATTGACCTTAACATTGAAGAATGAAAGCACATGATGGAAGTTTATAAAAAATATTAATCTGTTAGAAAGAGGGGTTTGAATCCTCAATTCGCAAATAGATTGATACTTATGCAATCTATGTCTAGTTTGTCATTAAGGAGTTAGAAACCGAATTAATAGCCAAATAATTATTGTGTTGCATTTTACTTGTCTAAGAGAGATTAAGACCTCGAAACCAAATTGTAATCGACCAATTTTTGGCCTTGTTATTGAATAAAATTCAATTGTTTTTATTCTCCTCCTTGTTTGTGTTTGCCTACAATCTTTTAGTGGTTTAACTACCATCTATTCTACAACTTTCATAAATCTTTTGTGTAGGTGTAGCTTCTATAGTTGTAGCACTCTGACATGGCAAGCTAGGTTCTACAATAGTAGTTGGTTTGAGTCTATAGTGCCCATTCATAGGTTGTTAGTGAGGACTAAGGTGGCTAGGTTAAGCTTCTAACATGACTATGTTGTAATTCCTTTGAAGGTAATATTGATCTAATTAATGGCATCATTTGGTGTTAGTACAATATTGATCTAATTAATGGCATCATTAGGTGGCTAGGTTAAGATTCTAACATGACTATGTTGTAATTTCTTTGAAGGTAATATTGATCTAATTAATGGCATCATTTGGTGTTAGTACAATAGATTGACAATAGCATTGATTGATGAAAATTATAGTATTTACATAGGTAGAGAAATAACAAATTGAAGAACACTCTTCTGATAGTTGTCAACTTGTTAAATTATATATTTTGATCCAACCAATCTAGACCATGTGGTTATGGAACTTGCTACCAATGTCTAATGCATTTAAATACCTTGTCATCAAACCATACACTTACGTTTTTGTACCACATTATTTTTTATTGGTACAAGTCATTTTGATGAGGCAAGAGGTGTGATCTTCCCTTTGATGCATTTTCCATGAAGTGACTTGCACAAAAAGGGTTTTGACGTATATCTATTACTTTGGTTATGATTGGTTTGACAAGTCGAAAGTTTGGGCAAGATTTGTTTTCCTTGATAAATTATCAAAATGATTTTATTTCAATCATTTTTAGATTTGAAAGTGTACTTTTTTTTCATGTAGAAGAAAGCACGAGAAACATGTTGAGTACTTCCACACATTTCATGGATGGTAAACAGGGTGAACCATCATCCCTGATTACAGGGCTTGGCCCTAGGGGAATCAAGAGAGTCAAACCTACGACCAACAACAAGCATGAAAACTCACCTATGGGTCTATACCAATTGAGCTAACCCTCAGGGATAATTTGAAAGTGTACTTATTTTTACAACACAAAATAAATTCCATAGACTAGATGGCATTATTTGTGTCTTATTGGACATGCCATATCCTCCATGCATGTTTTGTTGTGATTATATTATATGTTTGGTTTGGGCTATGTTCACAGTGTATGTTGGAATTTTAATCATACATAAAGTTGTGTAAACATGTATACAATAATTCCCCCTTAGTTCGCAAGAGATTGAGAAGCACTAATCAATAAATGGGGATTCATTGTCTATCTCAAGTGATTTTAAAGTAAAATCAAGAGAAATGTGAATTTGGAATAAAGAAGGCATAACATGATCAATGGATGGTGAGAGGGTTCATGTTGGTATAAGATTATATTAAAGACATTTTTTTTTTCTAATCGTCTAAGCATTAGTGGAAGATTAAATAAAATTCGACAACATTTTTGCATGCCAATGAAAAATGGAGCCCGATTGTTTTTAAAGAATGCTAAATACATAAAATAAAATGAAATTATAGTACTAAAAATGTCAAGAAAATGAAATTGACAAGCTAAATATGAAATTGATGGTTTCATGATATTAACTTCTTACTATTTTTATCTTTTTGGGTTATGGTGTTGGGGTTCTAGTTTTGGGGTTTTAATTTGTAACGTACCAACCACCAAGGTTGGGCCACGCTACTTCAAATCGCACTTTAAGAACTGGTTTTAAATTATGATAGCATTTAATTAATAAAGAAGCATGACAGAAACACAATAATAACACATTCAATAATCAAGATTCGTGCTAGACTTTAAAAGAATGCTAAAACATGCCCATGGACAAAAATGACTAGCACACAACGACATTATAAATATGAATCTCATAGATAATAATTAATATACAGTGGAAATAAATATACAAGCAAAGGAAACCATGGAAGAGATCACTTATCTTCAACAAAACCAATCACGAACCTGCTACAGACCAAGGATGTTCCACCCAACCTTAAACATTGTTGTTCCAAGTCTCAACAACAAGTCACCCTTAATTAAAGGCTATGAATCACACAGGAGGGGTTCTAGAGTGACACTCAGCTTCCCAAACCAGTCAACACTCAAGCTCTCATAGGTTTCTCAACACACAACAATCCAAAGTATACCAACTATCTTCTCTTCAACCTGCACTATCCAAAGAGAATGAACCCCCTTCACTGCCATGCAATCCCTCAAGATGTCCACTTCTTTTGAGGGCTCTAGTGCATTTGGTCAAGAATATCCATGATGGGACTCTCAATATTGGCCATTGTGAACCAAGTTTAGCACATGTCAATGCATCTCAGGCATGCAGACACCAATTCATGGCTGGAATACACCAATAATTACTACAACCAACAAACAATAGCTTCTTTCCTCGACAATTCATCCCCCTATCCCAACCAATAACAAGAATTAAATGAACAACGATAAATGAGCAACAAGGAATGAATGATAGAGTGAAGAGTGTGAACCCCCAAACAACCCATAATGGGTGTTTATATAATTACATGAAATCGAGAACCACATGGAATTCCCCCCAAGAAGCTCATGTAACTAATTTTCCCCATTAAAACCAAGATGGGTAAATAAAATATAATAAAAATACTTAGCCCCTTTATCCCCCTATCTCATGGAATCATAGCCCCCAATAAATATGTCCTTGTCCATCTTACAACCAACGATGTATTTATTATTTTCAATGTTCAAAGTATTACATTTTCTAGGCACTCCAACCTCTTTCAATTTTTTAAACACTTTGGCCTTTCATCAAATAAGAAAAACACATTATTAATATGGGGACTCAAAATTGCGGTATTACATTCCCCTCCCTCTTATTTTGGCAATGTCCTTAGTGCATATACAAAACATAAATCAAAATTTCAAAAATTTTCAAAAATTCGCAGGTACTCTACCTGCATGGCATATTCATGCTCCCAAGTAGCATCTTTAGGACCATAGGAGGTCTAATGAACTTTTCTCAGTTCTATGACTCGATTCCAAAGCAATTTGACTTTTCTATCCAATATGCACACTGATTAGACCTGGAAGTCTCATTATGGCTCCACTTGAATCAAATTCCAATCAACAACATGGTTAGGATCATGTACATACCTTTTCAACAAAGAGACATGAAATACATTATGCACATTCATGGAAGTAGTCAATGCAAGAATGTATACAAATGGCCCTATTTTGTCCAATATCTCAAATGGACCACAAAATCTAGTTGCTAGCTTT
>CBVK0100028994.1:0-11487 GCA_900067695.1 Picea abies | reverse complement strand
ACCCAAGAAGGGGTTGTCCCTCATTCAATGGGAAGAAGGGACTGAAGGCCCAAAGGGATTGAATTTGGGTAAAAGATAAAATCCTTGTATGAAAATTCTAGATGCTTCTCCTAGGGATCACCCAAGAAAGAAGTGAAACACTTATCTTTGAGTAAAGGGGGCCCACAATATAATAAATAATGCTTAAAGGGTTAGTTGAAGGATAGGAGGTCTCTTTAAATGAACAACTCTTCCCTACTACCTGTGTTGTTGACCCATGGCTCATATCTTTCAGGGTACCAACAAAGCCTAAAACTATTGGCCCTTCTAGTAAACCAGAAGGCAACATAGTACACAGAATGCACTGCACAGTCTCACCTGAGATAGCTTTAAATGGGTGGCTATAAGACTCATGTGTTTACAGCCTAGGATTGAGCAAGAGATATGGAGTCTGTATTCTGAACCATTTATTATAACTTGTGTCACAAACTACTCTTATTCTCTTTTATATTTTATGCTCCATGGCATCTTTTTTGATATCCCAACAACAATTAACCAAGCAATATAATACCTCATTCATTCATTACACACAATGTTTAACTACTAAAAGTATGACAAAGATATGCATGCATTCATCACATTACACAAGTATTACCATGGTTCACCCCCTTCTGGGCTACGTCCACAAAGATTTGGCTCTTGGCTCTCTTATTATGGTAGTTCCGCAATTCTCGTGCCCCGTGCTTACAACTCTTCTTAGATGGGTAAGATTTATATGAGGAAAACTAGATCGCACCAGACTCCTCGGCCTGCGATCTAATCCTCAAGATATACCTTCTCTCCTCTGCTCTAGTTCAATTGCTTTACAAAAGTAGTTCATCTAATAAAAAAACATTACATACCATATCAACCTCTACAAAAGTAGCGAACCGACCCCCTTATGATACCTGGGTATCTATATTTTTATCTATCGGGCTCTTCAACCATTTACACAAAACCTTACAAAAACCCTAACCCTATTGTTGTTAGGTCTTCCTTCTCTGCATACGTGATTTTCTTCCTTCCAGCTATTGCCTCCTTCTTGCATACACGTGTGTTGTGCTTCTTACCAGTTGTCTCTTTCCTCTTGCACGCTTTCTTTCCCACTCCGGCTTGCTACCAAAAGGCCCCCAACACTGACATGTGACTTGTCCTGAGTCACCTAATCTTTCTGAGCTGCCTCAATCTCCTCAGTGATCGTCTGGAACTTTTCCCTTAGCTCTGCTGCTTTTATCAGTGCCTGCGTGGTCTTCTCCTTAATGGTATCCACTACCTGAACTTCCACTTCGTCCCTTAGTAATCCTGCACATTCTTCCTGTGTTTGTGCCATCTGTGTTCTAGATGCTTTTGCCTATGCAAGTAATTCTGCTACCTGTTCCTGTAATGGTTCTATTTGAGCCTGATGCTCCTGTTTCTATGATTGTGCAATGATAAGTTCTGCCTACATCTTCTTCAACTCTTGCATCCCCTTGACACGTTCTGGGATTGGTATGGTCTTTTGCCTCTGTTTAAGTTCTTGGATCGCTGCATTGATCCTCTCCTCTTCCTTGTCTTGGCATTGAACATGTGGATCCTCCTTCAGTCTTGTCCAAAGTTGCGTTGCTTTATCAAACAAGTCAGTTGTCGTGCTAACCTATTTCTCCATCTCCCGTATTTGCATTGTTGTTTCCTGCCTCCTTTGCTCCTTTATTGTCAGTGGAGTTATTGGTGTGAGCTGTTCTTGGAGATCCTCAATCTCCTTCTAATATTGATCAATTGCCTGCACAATCTGGTCGATATTTTTTATGGCTGGGAGTTCGTTTCCTTGCGCAGTGCTTGGAAGTTTCACAAAAATTTCTCCCACTATTCGTTCCAATTCGTTCCTGCATTTTGTCTCCTCCTAAGTTTCGGATTTGGCCTGCTCACAATCTTTTTCCAGTGCTTCCCGCTTCTTTGTTTCTTTCTGTAGTTCGACCAAGTTTTTATGTGCCCGATACTGTATCCCTTGGTCGACACTAACCTGCAATTTGTACAGTGCCCTTGATGGCATCTGTGTCAAGACCAATTGGAAGTGGTCCAAATCCTTCAGTGGTGTCTGTCCCACGATTTCATCCATTCGTAGCATGCTTGGTTTTATGTAGATCATTGCATGTGCATGTGTCATTGGGAGGACTGGGTCTCGTTCTTCTACCTCCACTCTTTCATTGGTCTATGTTGTTGACGAATCTATGCCTTTACTGCTACTTTCTCTCTGGGCCTCCCTGAGTCTCCTAAGGAGCAGTCCCATTTTTGCCAGATATTTTTGTAGTTTATCCCGGTGATGTGCTGCGTGATCGAAGTCTTCTTCTAGGAAATCATGGACCATTTTGGCGATCATTTATCCATTGTCCTCCATGATCGTATAGTTTGGTGATGCTCGTTGCACCTCTGATTTCTTGCACGCGCCTGATGCCTGTACAACCGATCTCTTAGTTCCCCCTGGTTCCTGTGTGATGGGATTTGGGGTGGTCTCCTGTGCTCCTTTAGCTTGCTTCGGCTGTTCGGTGGTCTCTTTCCACCCCTTCTAGATTCCTATCTGATTTGACCCTTAGTTTTCCTGAGTCAGCTTGTTTTGGCCCATCCTTGGCTTCTTAGGCACTAGGATTTGCGGAGGTTGTGTTTTTGCCTGCACTAATTCTCCTTCTGTGGGTCCTTTCGGTACTTCTTGGGGGATGTATGGGATCCTCCATGTGTCAGGCCATTCGCTGACGACCATGTCTATATCACCTTTTGTGATGCAGTAGCGCATCAATAACCACTATTTATCTGGATCCTACCTTGGTTGTATCCACATGGCTTGGCGTGTAGACGAGAAGTTAGTGATGTCCCCATATTATGCGACATCCTCCAGTGTTATTCTCCATGATCGGCTGATAACTTCCTGTATATCCCATAGGTATGCTTCAAAGATGATTCCATTTTCCCTCTTATGCCTGGCATGTGGACCGAATCTTAGTAATAGATATCTCGCTCCCGCTGGTTGTGGTCTAGTACAAAAAACTACATACTCTGGTCCCCTCCATCCCATGAAGGCTATGAGGGTGAGTAGCCATAAGTAATGGAATTCCTAACTGAGGTCCTACGCATCCTTGCAGTCCACTTGGAACAATTTTAATAGATAAGGCGCCCAACTCACGAAGGTGCCTTCTGCGCATTGAGATGCAACTGTAATGAGTCCCGCTGATACTTCGTCTTTGCGGCATTTTCTTAACAGTTTATAGGTTAAGATCTTTGCGCTCAGTTGTGTCACTGCATTGTTGATCCATTTGATTATAATGTCTCTTGTCCCCCTGGAGGTACCATATTTCTTCTTCATTTCCTTTGCTAATGCTTTCTCCTTGGATTTATCATCCAAAATCAGTGTGGGATCCATACCCTGGCTGGGTAGTCCTGTTATCTACGTGCTAAGATCAACAGTTATGGGGATGGGTTTGTCTAGCTATATATCCCCTCTGTGCATGACTGCTAACATCTACTTAATGCAGACTATTGCATACGGGCCTTTGCCAACACGTGGAAGTTTTAGCAACCCTACAATGCCTGTTCTGTCCAGTCCAACTGCCCACTGGTATGGCTGGATGATCATTTCTCCAGATTGGTTTACCACTATGTTTTGCATAAAAACCCTCGGCACAAGTGCCGGGTACTTGGTTTCGTCTGATACGTTATGGTCAAAATACTTGAGCTTCCCGAGATGACCCAGTAACTGTGGATCTACCTATACTCCCTATGGTATGTGTTGTAGCACAATTTCTGCTGTCGGTTTCTTGCGAGGTAAGCTCGGTATCAGAACTTTGTCTTCATGCTGTGGTGGTTGGTACAAAGTTCCAACAACTCTTGGTTGCTCCCCTGTAAGCCATTCTGGCCAATTCGAGGTAGTTCCCGTGGTCTCTTATGTTGGTTGACCTAGGCTGGGTACCTGTGACTCATCTGGTTGGTCTCTTATGTTGGTTGACCTAGGCTGGGTACCTGTGACTCATCTGGTTGCCCTTCTGATCCTCAATTCTATGTCGTTATGTTAACTTCTGCAGCTGGTTCAGTGCTTTCTGGTTGCACTTCCTGTTGGGTTTATGCTTCCTCATTCTGAGGTTCCTGCACCGCTGCTAGCGTTTCCTCTTTCATGGCCTCTTCTTGTGGCTGCTGAATCTCTTCCAGTATCGGTGTAGATTTCACTGGTGATATCTTTGGGGATAGGATCTCATCGATATCGATGACCTCCAGCTACTGCTACTCATTTTCTTCCAGTGGTCCTCGTGACCTAGTTTGAACCTTGGTTGGTCTGGTTGTCTGGCCTGGTTCGGTGGAATTTGGTGGTTCCATAGTGGTGAGTGTTGACCATTTGCTGATTTTGAAGGATTGTAGTGAGCTCTGTGGTCTCGCTTTGTTCATTCAGGTTGTTGTTGCTCTCTCTCTATTATCCTTTCACGAATAGACTAGTTGCTTCCGTGCTCGTGTGTTGTATGGGATTGTCATGAAGCTTATTGAGGACGCTTCCTCCATAATGCGATTAATGAACCATAACTGTGGGTTCAATGCATATTGCAACAATTTGTTACTTTCCATTACACTTACTTTTCCATTTCCAGTTGGCGTGTTTAATGTGATGTTCTATCAGTCCTTGCCATGCCTTAATTCCACTTAGTATTGTCTTGTCATCCTGCTTTTTCTGACTTTCCATTTTCCGCTCATTTTTATTTGGCATGTAACCGTTCTTATTGCCTTTGTTGCATTCGTGTTTCGAGCGTCTTGTGGCTTTTTTATCTCTAGCATGCTTTGCGCTTTTCAGTGTTTTTTTTTTTACTGCGCGGTGGGTGGTCGACTGTTCTTATACATCTTCAGTCGGCTCCCATTCAACATTCCTTTGAGTTTTGCACATGCTAAATCTCTTAACTGTACAGATCCACTGTTTGTTACAAATTTGACCTCATATGGTCCTAACCAATGCATTCTCAATTTTCCTTGGTGCTGAAACGATTTGCTGTCATAGAGAAATACTAGATCTCCTTCCTTGAACATCTTCTTCTTGATGTGTTTATCGTGCCAAGATTTTTCTCTAGCCTTCTGCACTTGTTGATGGAATCCTGCCAGGATTTGGTCTTCCTTCATTCACAATAGTTGATTCAGTCTTTCCTGTATTGCACCTCATTCTGTCATTTGTGTGATAGCGGCTACACGTAAGCTGGTTACTAAAAATTCTAATGGCACTACTGCTTCTTGGCCATAGACTAGTTTGAATGGTGTGTGCCCTGTCAACCTTTTTTCATGTCATCCTATATGCCCATAATACTACTGGTACTTTGAGGTCCTAGTCGTCTCTGTTGATGTTACAGATCTTTTTTAGTGAATTCTCAATAATTTTGTTGAAGGATTATACTGTGTCGTTTGCTTGTGGATGATATGGTGTGCTCTTTTGATGATGAAATTCAAACTCTTCGAGCATTGCACAGATGGTGTTTTTTATGAAGTGCATTCCTTGGTCGCTCATCAAAACTCTTGGGCACACAAAACTAGTAATTACTTGTTCGAATAAGAAGTGTGTAGTTGTCTTTGTGCTGTAGTCTTTTACTGGTGCGGCTTCCACTCATCTTGTTTGGTATTCTTTCGCAGTGACAATGTATCTTTCCCCTGTTCTTTTGGCTGGTGGGTTAATTGGTCCCACAAAGTCTATTTCCCATTCTTTTGGCTGGTGGGTTAATTGGTCCCACAAAGTCTATTTCCCATTTATAAAATGCCTGTAATGTTAATTGTGGTCGTAATGACATCTCATCCCTTCTTTTGGGTTTTTCTACCCTTTGATAGACATCGCATCTCTGACAATACTCTTTCGAGTCTCTGTGAATCATTGGCCACCATAATCCTGCATGGAGTACCTTCTATGCGGTAGATTTTCCTACATAATTCCCTCCTACCATTCCCTCATGGGCTTCTGCTAAAATTCTTGGTTGTTCGTGCTCTAACACATATCTTTGTAAGATGCTATCTATGCCCATATTGTATAGATGCCCTGCATTCAATTGATAGTTGGCTACGTGGACTACCAAGTTCTTATTCTGCATGATGGTATATTCTTATGGCATGGTACCTGTGCTCAAGTACTGAATGATCTCTGTGAAGTATTCATCATAAATTTGTACTAAGAATAACTATGGATTTGGGAAGTTGTCTTCTAAGTTCGTGTGTTCTTCTCCATTCGTGACCCTTGATAGGTGGTCTGGTCCCGCATTCAATTTTCCTATTTTGACTATTACTTCAAAGTTAAATTATTGAAATAACAATAACCATCGATAGATTATCCCTCCCAAAACCGACTTGTTGACTAGGTATTTCAGGGCTGAGTGATCTGTAAACATCTTAAAATGTTTTCCCAATAAGTAATGTCTAAACTTATGCAGTGCGTAAACCATACCTAGGCCTTCTCTTTTCGTCGTGTTATAATTCTTATCTGAGTTTGATAGTTTTATTCTTGTGAATGCTATCAGGTGATTCAAGTCTCTCGCTCCTGGCTGTGCTAAGATAGCTCCAAGTGTTATCGTTGATGCATCTACATGCACATGGAATGTCTTTTACCAGTCTAGAAATACTAATATCGGTGCAGTAACCATATTTTCCTTTAATGTATTCAGACCATGCTGACACTCTTCATTCCATTGGTACTTTGTATCCTTAACAAATTTTCCATTGGTGCTATGATCTGTGCATATCCTTTGATGAATTTTCTGTAGTATCCAATATGTCCTAACATCGCTCGTAGATGATAGACTATTTGTGGTGCTGGTAAATTGACGACGACTGCAATCTTTGTTAGATCGACTAATAGCCCCTGTTTGCATACTATATGGCCCATTAGTATCCCAAACGGTGTCCCAAATATGAATTTATTGATATTTAGTGATATCTGGCAATGTCTACATCGTTCCAACATTAGTTGTAACAATTCCACATGGTGTTTCAACAGACTGTAAACTATCGAATCATCCAGGTATACTTCGAGAAACTAATGGATGAATTATTTAAATGGTGAGATAACCACTCTGGAGAATATTGTTCGGGATTTCTTCAGTCCAAACGACATGAATGTATATTGGTAAGATCCCCATTCTGTCATGAATGTGGTCTTGTATCTATCCTCCTATGCTATCTTAATCTGACGGTAGCTCGAGAATACATCAGTGAATGAGAAAGATTCATGTCCCCCCACATTCTCTAACACTTCATCCATGATTGGTGTAGGGAATGGGTCGTGTAGGCATGCATCGTTCAATTTCCTCAAGTCGACGCATATCCTAATCCCTCTTCCTTATTCCTTGTCCTATACTACCATCAGGCTTATCCATTCTGACTCCTCAACTGGTTTGATTATGTTGGCTTCGAGCATCCAGTTGATATCCTCTTTAATTTTTTGTTTATATATGGGGTTCAGTCTATATGGTCATGGTCTAATCAGTCTTGCTTCAGGTCTGAGTGGTATCTTTATCTCTCTCAATTCTCCTGTTATACCCTTCATATATGTAAATGTTGTAGGAAACAAGTCGTCGTATTCGTAAAAAAAATCTATGATGCTTTCTACTGTTGGCTCATCCCAGTAGTCTCCAATGATGGCCTTTTTGGGATGTTCAGTTGTTCTGATGTTAACTTTCTTTACCTTGATTGGCACAAAAATGACTTCGGATTATATGGGTGGTCCTTCCACATATTTTTCACCTTCTTCTTTTTCAATCTAAATATCATGCGGGTCATCTTTGTCTTGTGCTTCCTCCTGTACATGGTAACATGACAGTAGTTGCTTGACTGTCTGCTTATTTTGCTGCTACTCTTCTGTAATAAGTTATATTTTCATTTTTTCAATGAATATGATTCCTCTGATCCGCTTCAGGGCCGCATCTATGTTGGGGTTCTCATGGTCGAATGAGAAAGTATTGGCAAAGTTTTGTTGCAATGTCATCCATGTTGTAGTTCCTTTGCACAATTCCTGGTCTATATACCAATTTGCTGGTATGCCCTATAATGTGTGAATGAAGTGGTGAGGCCATTCCTCTGGTGGTGTCATTTTCCACAGCATTTTGCACTCCTCTAAGTGTTTCACTGGTGTCCCTAGTCCTTCATATTTATGTTGTTTGTTGTTATTATGTTCTGCATTGAACCTTATGCGCAATAACCTCTTACATTGGTACCAATTTGTGATAGTCTCCTTGTGTGCGCCCCACCATCTTACGGGTGTGGCATTGGGTTCTAAATCCAATGCTCATAGCCTCTATTTCTCTAATACTTCATCTTCATATTGTGTCAAGAATGTTTCCAAATCATTTAGTCTATGGAAACTAGGTGGTTATATGATTTACATGCCTATCCACCATACTGCGCAGTCTATCCTTGCACATCTTCTCGTGGATACTTCATGTAGTCTTTGCTGCCAGTTTTCTAACTCGCTATATCAATCTATTGAGCATGAAGTAATGCTCTACCAACTAAGCACCCTGTCTGCAGTTGGGTTTACATAATCCTCATCGCGCGCAGTTGTTTTGTACAATTGGACGATCTCTTCTAAGTCCAAGCAAGTGGGTTATATGAACCTTTCCCCTTTTGATGGATCTAGTGGTTCTATGACCCTGTAATCTCTAGATTCAAATATCGTTTTCCTTGTTTTCAAGTTAATTATGGCATGGTTTTCAAACTCCCAATCTAGACCAAGTAATGTCGGGTATGGTGTTGTGCCATATACTATTTCAATGACTTCAAAGTTTTCTTTAGTGCACACTACATCAAGATCTATGGTTACTCCTTTCAGTCTACCTATTGGTAGGACTCTATGATGGTTTGCTAGTTTTAGTTGGACATTTGAATATCTGAATGGTGGCTCTCCCATGCATTTCTAGGCTTTCTTGGGTAGCACATTTACTCGAATCCTAGATCTAGTATAATGTCTCCCATATTGAAATCCTCGATGTTAGAATTCAATCTAAATTCCCTACTTGTTATTCTTCTTGTGTGTAGATGATTGACAGTTTTTGGTTCTAGATTTGTTCCATCTTGCTACTACATTTCTTTAGCATGTTTTCCAATATTTTCACCTCTCGTCGTATTATACTGTGGTTCTTGATTATACTACGTGGTATTGTACTGGGGTTGTGTCGGGTTGTACTGTGGATGTACGTTATTGTATGGTTGTTGCATGGAATTATACTACTGGTGCATAGTGTTGTATGGGGTTGGGGCTTGATTGAACTACGACACTACTTGCCTAATCATCATTTTGGCCAGTACCTTGTATGCATCTGATGTTCTTTCCCGCATCATCTCCATAGTTGCAATATGAATTCTTTGGAACTATCTAGTACTTCTGCATCATCATGTAGTGATAAGGGTCATAACCCATTTTCTTGCATATTTCGCACCATAATCGTCTCTGTGGTAGTGGGTTTGGCATACCTGTTGCCATATATTGTGTGCATGTTGGACACTCTTTCTTGTGGTATCCTTTTGTTCTGCATGTGGTGCACCAAACGACTTCTCATTTGTCCTTGTTCTTATTTTGGTTCAATTGAAATGTTATATTCTTCAAATCCTCCTTCAATTCCTCAGTAGCTGGGTCCATCTGTTGGTACTGGTTCTCTTCCAGTTGCAAGGCTGCCTGCAGGGCCTTTTCCTGGGTCTGAAACTTCTGCTATCATAAGGGATATTTTAGATGTGGGAGTAGTGAGTTTACAAATAGGTGTCGGTGTTGCATCTTAGTCATAAGGTATTTTATTTTTCGCTTCATTCGTTTGAATATTTGATCAATATTCCATACATATTCTCCTATTTTATATCGTATCTCGATCATCTCGTTCATGCACTGATCCTCTGAGCTCGGATTTTGGAACTCATTAATCAATATCTTCTTAATGTCTTCCAATGTCCTTGTCGTCCCAGGGGCACTGTTTGTGTCTAGACTCATGTAACAGTCTAGTGCGTAGTATCTTAGCATGATCACTAACTGCATGAGTTTGGTATCTTCATCAGTGATCAGTTTTTCCTCCTAGATATTTGCACAAATGAACAAATTCTTCTTAGGATATTCTTTTACTTCTCCTCAAAATTCTGGTAATCTAATAGTCGGATCATGTCCTGCCATTCAAAATACTGAACTGTTCCCTGCACCACACGGTGTAGATACATGACTAAGACTTCCTGAACTGGCTCCTCCAGTTGTTGTTCCTACAGTAGATGTACTTCTTGCTGTCGGACTTCCTATGAACTTTGGTTGTCTAAATGGTGGTGTTCTCTTTGGTGTATTAGTCACACACAGTTTTATGGGTTCCACACTGACATTAATATGGATAGGATGGCTTCCTTCTCCTCCTGTTATTGGGCCTCTTGTTTTTCTCTCATAGGTTGCGCACAAGATTTCCTCAATATTCTCCACAACTTGAAGATCCTCTACCTCTTCCTCATCACTTTCCAAGCCCTCCCTCATGGCTATGACTCTCTTCTTGGTATTCACCTTATATTGGTAGGGTACTCCGCTACACATCATTCCTGATGATGCCAAGATCCACTTGAGTTGGTCATCATCCATCAAGATAGGGTCCAATATTTCCTCCTTCTTTCCTTTATCCCAACCTTCTTCCATTTATCCTCTATTTGTCAGTGCTTCCCCCCTTCCCCCATGCATGTAGGGAATTCTAGTTGTCTAATTCCATTATCATTACACCTTTGTTATATAGAAATATTTTAATAGAAGTGTACAGTGATCGAATGTACCTTCCTCGAAGTCCACATAGAAATTCTTTCTCTGTTGTGCTGTATGACTTCGTCGTATCGACTGCAAACTCTGTGATGAAGCCTGCCATAATATTGTCAAGCCAAACGTTGCTTGCGCGGGTGAATTTGTTGTTCACCTATTGTAACTACTCAACCTATACAGGGGTCCAATCTAGTTGCCGGATCCGGTTCGTCGCGTGGTTATATTTTAACCTTAGTATCCACTCCTGTAGTAGGTGGGGAAAATCACAGAAAAAGACTTCGTGTAAATCCGTAAATACTTATTTATTTAGATATTTGTGAGGTATGATGCTAGGGTTTCTATTGTCTTTCTAGGAAAAATCTATCTGTTTGGTTCTTAATCGGCCTTTGATTTATGCTTTCGTGGGGTTCCATGGTCTCAACATTCCCTTATAATGGCTCATTGTTCTTTTTTTTCACTCATTCATTCTTCGTTCACTCTATCTCACCTACTCATTCCTCTCTTGTTCCTCTAAACACGCCAATAGAACCATTTGTTGGTATTTAACTACTCTCTTCTTCTATTTGAGTTATTGACCCAAGGTTCATATATTTCAGGTTACCAACAAAGCCTCTAAAAATATCGGCCCTTCTGGTAAACCAGAAGGCAACACAATACACAGAATGCACTGCACAGTCTCACCCGAGATAGCTTTAAATGGGTGGTTGTAAGACTCAGGTGTTTACAGC
>CBVK0100028972.1:0-12595 GCA_900067695.1 Picea abies | reverse complement strand
AGTAATACTCAAGAATGAAAGCACAAGACTTTAGCAATGAAACAAGGCTGTAAATAAAATGTGTTTGCAAAGATATTTTGCAGCCTTATGGATTTATCAAACAATTTTTTATGGCAGTAAATCCAACCAACAAAACTTACAAAGAGTTTAGCCAAAAAATGTGATAGGCCTAGTAGATTATCTTGGCAAACTTTTAGCAAATTCTAACGGTTGAAAAACAAGTTATAAGTGAGGAAAGAGATATTTTGCTGCAGCCCTAATGGCTATATCTTTTAATGAGCTATAAATATAAGAAGACTAAGCCAATCAAGATTCCCTAGTGGCCTTAACAAGCCCTTGGCATGCAAAAATTAATTCAATTGAAACAATATTAGTATCTCATTAAATCACGTTTACAGAGGCAAATAATTTATTTCTCCAATGTAAAAAATCTGATTAGTACCTTTATAATTGGGTGAATGGGGTCTTTAAAACACAATTTGGATCAATAATATCCCTTGGGGTGTAAATCCTCTAAGTCCCTAGGGTATGCCAACCAACTGAGGGAAAATGCAGGAGGGTGAATAGACTCGTACTTCTCCTAACAACCCTTGCAAAAATGACTTATAAACTTAGAAAATAAGATGGAGCTTAATGGAGGGTCTATACAACATACTCCTTCGATGGTTTCAACCAACAATGACCAAGAACAAGCAAGAAAGAAATAACAATTTAATATTCTCCTTACCAATTCCAAGAAAGATGCAAGACCAAACCCTAGTTCACCAAGCAATTACCATCCAAGAGCAAGTAAAGAAGCCTCCAAGAGGCGCACACCACTTAGCCTCATCCATTCACCAAGAGATAATACCAAAACTCATTTGCAAAAGAGAGAGATACCAAAAATGCTCAAGTCTAGCGAAAATTTCAGCCATTAGTCTTCTCACAATGGGAGAGCTACGATAAAATGAAATAGAGATGTCCTCTATTTATACAAAATGTTCTCATCATAGTTTGTCCACTTAGGTTAGGGCAAACAAAAAGTAATGGGACAAAAAACCCCTACTTTTTCCCTTTACAAAAATAATACTAAACAATTCATATTTAGCACATAAAAGAAAACCCTAAATAAGACGTCACCCCTCTAGGGTGAGCACATAAAAGAAAACCCTAAATAAGACGTCACCCCTCTAGGGTGATGTTTCTACACTTTTCCAAGTCGTTGGAGTAGATGATGGAGCTCGTTGGGGTTCCTAGAACCTCCTCTTTATGCGCCAATATCTCTTCCTTCAATCCATGTCTCCTCTAGTCAAATCATGCCAATTGTCAATGAGTAACAATTCCATCACCACCAAGCCCTAGCCCTAGGTGATGTCAAGCCCCAAAGAGTGACATTTTTCCCATTCTAGACAAGTCGTTTGGGTGATAGGGGCTAGGTGAGGTCATCCATGATGTCTTCTAGTCCTGCAAAGGCACGTCTTCATCATCCGCCATGTGGGCCCTTGGTATCCAACCTGTGGTCTTGAAGCCCCATGGAAGCCCAAGCTAGGCTTGTTCCTCCAAAATTGTGCACCAGCTGGGTCCTACAAAGACAAATATATATGCCCTCGAAGGATCACAAGTGAAAGCATCATGATGAGTAAATCAAATCAATAAAAGAGTCATCTAAGCACGTACATCCAAACTACCTCATCAAAATAAATTCATGCTCAAAGACCCTATACAACTTACCAAGCTTGAGTATGGGAGGGTTGACAAAATGACCTATTGGGTGAATCATCCCTCAAGTTTAGGGGTGTTTTCCGAGGGGGGATCCCCTTCTAAGTTATGTGGATGATGTGCTATGGATGAGGGGAAAAATTTTGGGCCTGGGGTTCATGACATACAAGGGGTTGTAGTGTCTCACTTATGGGTTCCTTTGTAGAGGGTGTGTTGCACCTTCATTTTCAATGCATCCTTTTTCGTGTTGCACCTTCATTTTCAATGCATCCTTTTTCCAAGCCCATTCATTTCCATTAATGAATTAATGATACAAAACCTTGGGTACTCCTTAGATTGAAATTGATTATCTTGGGGGGGAAAACCACACGGCCACTTGAAGCTAGAGGTACACAGAGTACCATATGCAAGGAAAGAAAGAGACACTGCATGAGTGTACACACCTCAACAAGTGGTGAGATTTATATTTATGTGTTTGCTTTTGCAGGTCTTTGATTTTTTAAGAGAAGCATTTCATTTCTCTAAAGACCTCTTTGGGCAAGCATTTAGAAGGTTCATAATCAATCTTTTATCTTTTTCTAGCCATAAGCCTCTGGGCCTTCAGCCCCTTCTTCTGATGAGTGAGGGACAACCCCTTCTTGGGTCAGTACACTAAAAAAAACTCAAAAGGTGAGGAGACGAGTGGATGAAGCATGGAAAGTGGCAAGTATGGTCGGTAATGGCATGATGACTTGTCAAGAGGACCTCCCAGTAGCATACCTATCCCTAAGGGTGACCTAATTACTATGGCGCAATGTCAACCACCAAGGTGAAACAAGGCAAAGGGCATAATGTCCAAGCAAATGTCACATAATCAAAAGCAATAATAGACGTAACAAACTCAAATGCCTCAAATATTGAAATTACACTCACCATAATACCTGACTTGTACTTCATGGAGCAAGACCCATTGTCTTCAGGAGGCCAGCTGATGTGGTAGATATTGTCATGATCAACTTGGAGTGTGGTGGTGAGGTGGGTATTAATTTGTGCAAGTGGACATTGTTGGTCAAGCTATCTCTCGATACTCCATGTATGCAACTTGAGGGCCTCGAGAGATCATCTCTTTAGTTATCCCAGAAAATGGGGATAACAAGGACAATTTGTATTTCTTGATTAAGCTTTTATAACATGTCTACCATTTCTATGCTCAGTGGAACAAACTGGGACTTGTTGAAAGGCATTAGAAATGCATAATGGATTGATGTTCCACCTGCTTTGTAAGCAACTTTACCTGTGTATGTGACTATCAATCCCTTTGGTTTCAAAGGATTTGTTGTGTTATCTGCATCGTGTATTCGTATAATCATTTGGAATATCATTTTTACTGTGACGATTTTTCCTGTTCTTGCTCCACCCGTAAAAAACAAGTAGAATGGCGTCTGCATGTCCCTTAATTTCTTTAGGGAAATGTCTCTGATGATTTTTTTTTGTTATCTGTTCAACATTCTTCTAAGTCTATAATATTCACTATTCTCAAGCACAAATGGGTGGACTGCAACCTGGAATCCAAGATTAGTTGTTCTTTTGCTACTTTTCCCTCCAACGCATTATAGGTCTGGTTGCAAATCGTACCATTCACAATCAACTGTGCTTTTTCCTCGTTCGGTCAATGTACCATTAATGTTGAGAATATCATTGTCTACTTGTTGTATCACACTTTCCATATCGCCTCGCGTTGGATTGATGTTTCATAAAAACTTAGTTTGATTGGTTTGTATTGTAGTTTTGTGAAAACAATAAGCAACTTCCCATGTAGGCCAACTATGTTTTAATGTCTATTCACTTTTTTTTAACATGAAATATAGCAATAGTTTCTCTTTGCAAAATTTTTCATAATCAATGTACTTGTTATATTTGACGAATCGTATCTCATTTGGTTTTTTCCTTTTCGATATGTGTGTACCATCTTTTTTGTACTTGGAGACAAATTCAGCAAGGCAGATATTCTTAATGACATGTGGTCGTTCAATATAGTAATGAATAAAAGAGTTGCACATCACGTCTTCCGAGTCATCAAGTTCTTGTTTCAATAAAAAGGCTGGCTTATGGAAGAATGTGTGTTGATCTATTGGAGATGTATTTATAAAGATACATGCTCTTGAAAAGTTGTTCAATGGCAGAGCAAGCACAATATGGATTGCTTCTTGTGCAGACATTTGTTGAATATTCAACATTGCATTTCCAAGTGTACGTATCATTTATATACCATAAATTCTTCTTTTTTCATGCTCTTTGTGTATCCTTCTAAATGCATTTGTCATAGATTTGTCAACTTTAGTCATATATGAACCTCAATATGATGTTGTTGCATATGAATTTAGAGCAAATTGTGCATTTGTATTTGCATTCCAAAAATTTGGCATGTCCTTTGCGAATTTGTTGTTCCAAATATGTGAAGGTTTTCATTTCAGGAATATTGTCGTTTTTTTTAGTGTGCACTCTATTAGAAGCAAGTACTCATCATCTGGTACTCCCATTTGCATCAAGAAATCTTTAAAGCTAATTAAATTGTCATAGATATTTTGTTCTAGTGATGAAAACAACAACTTTGACTTTTCATCAACAACTTTGTCTAATAACTCGATCAGTTCAAGAATCATTGTCATTCTCATTGGTGGCATAGGGAAGTTGTATCGACAATGTGAATTCTTTTGTTTCTTACAGCTTCTTGTATGGGAATGCCTATGCAATTTTACAAGATCTGGATGCAGATGATCTGTGTCACATTCTATGTACTTGCTCAAGAACTTTGCAATTTCTGAATCACTATCCTTTCCATGTATTGGTGCATCTTTTATCCACCAAAATCCATGTTCATGCTTGTTTCCTCTATTCTAAAACTCTATCACAAAGTAGTTGTCTGATACTTTCCCGAAAAATATTTTGTCATGACATATCAATTGCTTCAAAGCAATGATTCTATGTCTATAGTAATGACTACAAGTTATTGGGTCCTTTCTTATCAAGTGATCAATGTCCTTGCCTTCCAGTGTTTCAAAGTGCTTTTCATTTTTTTTTTGTTTTTATACAAATTCGTCAATGCAGATACCAATTCATGCCAATGATGCTCTTCAATCATGAATGTGACAAAAAAGGTTGGAGGCCCCAACTGTCATATCATTGCAAATACTTTTTTCTTAATATGGTTGAAGTAATCAGGAGAAATGCAAATATTTTTGAAATCTATGTATCCAATATCAAATTTAGGTATCTTTTCCAAATTTGGTTTGTACTTCACATCTTTTGCCAGTAACTTTCTTTCTTGTAATTGTCTCTTTATTATTCATATCCACATGGAGGAAATCACTTTGTCAATTATTGTTCACATCATTTTGAAGAACAAATTTGTTGTGTGATATGAGAAATCACCGCTAGCATGTAGCAATTTCCATTTCAATTCTTTTTTGTAACTAAATCTCTTTACAATGTCACCATCACGCGGATTCCCATCGAACGAGGTTGGAAAGTTCATCTCTTATGCGTATTTGTCCATGAATATTCCAAGTGGATGTTGTCCTTCAATAGGTGTGACTTCAATGATCTTGCCCTGTAAATCATGGATGCATTGCGAGTATATAAATCCATGCACCAACGTTTCACTAGGTCTCTCACTATCCAATTTTATCTCCATATCACTCTCACAATCAGAATTTGTGTTTTCTATGCATTTTTTACTGTCTTGTTAAATCATATAAATCCTTTCTTTGTTTATAGTTATGTTTCCAGCCTTGTATAAAACTCTGGAACATAATTCTTTTAATGCTTTCATGACAATGTTTACATGTACTCTTCCAGTTTGATATGCATTTTTGTATTGCAATCGTCTTTTCAATGCAATTTCAATTGTCATTGTTTCATCCATTGATTGTGGCAATGATTTTTGGACAATATCCACATGAACAAGCACGTTGATGATGGAGACTGTCAATCCCATCTACGATCATTTGTAGCCCCATTGTCTAATTTGTGCAAATGTAATTCTAAGTGATACATGTCTCTCCTCAAGTTCTAATAATATGTTTGCAATTGGTAATGGCATATTGCATCTTATCTCCTCCGGTGTTGCAAACCATGGCAGTTTCCCATTTTCAAGTGCTCTTTTCCAGATAATACATATCTTCTCATAACACAATGTTTTGTCACATGCAATCAAGCTCATATATTCTTTCTTCAATTCCTCATTCAAGCATTTAATGTTCTTTGAAAAATGCAACTGTTCACAAATTGCACATTCATTTCTAGGTGTGTATTGGATGTATTTCACATAGAGTCGATATGTTTGCTTCTTTTTTACATCGATATGCTCACTACATGAACATACACTTGTTATTTACTATCCATCTTTGGCGCCGACATGTATTTGTTTTAATTTCATACATGCTACTCTTGCTCATTTACTACCATGTGTTGTTGCATTGATTTCATTTCCATCTTCTCCATGTACATGGCTTTTCACCCCTTGCTGGGCGACAACCCCGCAATTTCATTTGTTTCTTTCATGTATCATATTTTTTAGTCTATGGTAACTAAGTCTATTATTCTCAATTGCAGGTCTCTTTGCTTTATGACAACCCATTCCAGCCACTGCACTGCTATTTGCTAATGTAATTTTATCCTCACAATGTGCATTGTGTCTATCTCGACGTCTTCCTAGTACATGTTTAGGAACCGATACATTGTCACATATACTTTTTCTCAATGCCAGTATTCTATCTCTATCATGCTTGCTTCCACGTGTATTCATTGAAGCCAGTATCCCTTGGTCACAATGTTGATAACATGTTTCATTGTACTTCTCCCTTAGGAATGGCTCATAGTGAATGTGTATTGTATGTGTTTCAAATGACAACACATCAATTGTTTTATCACAGTTTGAGCCAACAAAATAAAAGTTGACAATATTGTTGCCATGGAGGGACCACACTTGGATATTTACATTGAAAATGAATTATATCCATTGCAAGCAAAATGCCCCACCCTCTATCTCCCCTTTTTCATATGGCATTTCCATATTTACAAGATACTCTTGCCAATTCACAGTAGGCATTGTATTATCTATAGGACCAGGTCTCAAATATTCATGCAAGCAATGCAATGCATTCTAGTCACCACTTTTCATTGCATTGCAAAAGGATTGCACATTGTAAAGTCTCAAGGATTGTACATCGAAGTCCGTGGCTATCAAATAACAAATTTCTTTGAACAAACTATCACCACAACTTGATATGACAAGAATCACTTTGCTCAATCCATAAGAATGCATCTTGTCCATATTACATTTCCAATAGTATTCGATGTTTTTGCACATCAGTGACAAGTAATTATTAGGTTGTTCAAGATTGCATCTGGCTAGTTTTTTGTAAAGCAATGGTTTGTAGTGGCCGCTAACATGATTTGCTTCATGAAACAAGATGCAATATGGATATGCATTTGCATTTATGTTGAAATAAAAATACTTTATTTTCCTCGTTAGCAACCAAACTACGATTGATATATTTAACCATTTTTCTAACCATTGTATGCAAAATGTATCTCCCCATAGCCATCTCTCATTGTTATTTGCATTTGAAGATGTAGATAAGTGCATTTTCGACAACTATATGTCAATGTCACAAATCCCATGTAATTCATACAAGAAATTGTTGAATATCTTCAACTTCAGGCAAGTCATTCTCCACAAGAAAGTACAAGAAGACCCCTCTATGCCATTACAGAAGCCCCAAGAAGAAATTGAAGAACTAGGAAGAGAAGTCGACACCACTAGTAAAAGACAGAAAATAATAAAGTAATTTGAAGACCCAGAATAAGAATTCAACCCCAGACACATGCCTAGATTAGTACAAATACATGATTGGATCATTTCATTTGGACAGTCAGACAACTCCTTCTGCAGTGTGCACTAGAGAACTGAAAACTAATCTCATGGGATTTTTTGTTGTTTTAGGTTTCTAGTATCTTGGTGAGTGTGTCACACTTGGGAAGGATATTCTTGGTTGGTCTTGGTCATCTTATTGAGGTGCTAGGTCTTTGAGATGCTAGCCTTGGGGAGGATCTTCTCTATATGGTATTTTGGCTATTGATTGTGATGTACTAGTAATATCTTAGACTGAATTTTTCTATAAGAAAGGTTGTTGGGTTTTCTCCCAAGGTTGGGTTTCCCAGGATAAACTCTTGTGTTCTTGTGTTGTGTTCTTATGTCTATTGTGCATGGTTAATATTTCTATATCTTGTTATTTCCGTTGCAATATTATAGTTGATATTTTCAGTGTATATTTATTCTATGATAACTATTGTATGAAAGTGAATCTTGTTATTAAATCATAAGGCAATAACTATCAAATCTCAGAATCATAAAAATCAACATGGTATCAGAGCTAGCTGAAATATTTCCACTGCACAATTTATGTTTGTCGTTGCACAGACGTGAACTTGTCAAGCTTGTTGAGCAATTTATTGTAGGACGTTGAGATGAATTTTTTCATAGATCAACTCGCCCTAGCTTAGTGCACCTCATGGTGGTCTCAGATTGTAACTTGGTGAAAGTTGAAATTTCTCACTTCAGTTGCAGTTGTAGTTGCCAATTATAGTTGCAGTTGTAGTTTCCAGTTACAGTTGCAGTTGTCAGTTTCCAGTTGCATTTACAGTTGCCAGTTACAGTTGCAGTCGCCAGTAGCCAATTTCCAGTTGCACAAACTTTGAGATTAGAAGACAAGCTCGATGGTTCTACAAATTTCAGATGTATGCACTTGTATATAAGTTATATCATGAGGGTGTTTGCAGGATATGTACACTTGGAAAAAGGACATTTTTCCAAGTAGTGACAGTAGATCCAAAATAATCTTAGATCTAGTGCATGTAGAGGAATCCCAAGAATTGGAGGCAACATCGATGATGTCTCCTACAATATATGGCAACTTGAAATCAAATGGGACATCAACAACAAGATTCTAGGTTTGCATATCAGGTTTGATATTTTATATTGTTGCATCTTAAGTAAATATTGTAACCGAGATAATAGTCTTTAGAGTTCTATTACTGATGAGTACTTTTGCTATCAAATGTATTGAATATTGTTGGTACTATGATCATTATGTAAATGCTCATTATTTAGTACTAATGATGCACTTGTTTGCAAGATAGAATTGATCTCCTCTAGGAGATGTTCTTGGTTGTTGTCTTTGTCCCAGGAAGGTTACTTTGTAAATTCCATGGAGGTTACCATGGAGATGTTCTTGTTTTGTTCCAGGTGGGTTACCATGAAGGAATGACTGGTAGCAACAGTAGAGAAGTGTTGTTCTTGTTCTTAGTCTTGTCCTTGTTCCAGGAAGGTTACCATGGAGGAATAATTGGTCACAACATTAGAAAAGTGTTGTTCTTGTTTCTTATTCTTGTTCTTGTATTTTTGTTTTGATTCTTGTCCCGGGCAGGTCACAGGCGATAGCTCTAAGAAAGAGATATAGTGACGATTGTTCATGTTCTTATTTTTTGTCCTTGTTTCTATTTCCTAATCAAAGTACATTGTTCTTGTCTGTTATTTTCCCTTGTTATTGCTCTTGTTCCAGGCCTGTCACAGGCGATAACTCCAAGAGGGAGTTATAGTGACAGTTGCAAGAGTCAACATATTAGATGGTCTCTAGTTTGAGACATCGAAAAGACTATCCAGACATAGATTCGTGGACAAGATAGTATACATCCATGTACTGAAGGGGAAGAGGAAAATGTTAGAACCTTATGGAAAGAAGGATAATTTTGTGTGATACAAAATGTTTCACATGGATATTGATTGTGAAGAGAAAAAGGCTCTGAAGATGACCATATAGATCCCTCTAGTCGAGTTATTCACTCTTCATATCATCAGGAAGAGTCAGTAGATCCAATCGAGTCAATGGATATACCTGGATATGTTTTAGTGACTAGGAAGAGGATAGCGTGGTTTCGTGATACCTTGCCAGATGCAGTATGGAATTTAGCCCCCCATGACACTTTCAAGGAGATAAAACTACCTCATAGATTCTCTAGTTACATGGAGTCACATCATTGATTCCAAACCTTCCAGTTATGAGGAGGAGCATGTGGCTCCACTAGCGGTGAGGTAGACGACCCCACCAAGTACCAGCTCATAGGGAACCATATTTTAGAGGGATTCAACGCTCAAGATCCAGTAGGGAGGAGAAACCTCCCAATATTGTTCATTGGAGATCAGACTTCAGAGGAGATCAACATATGAAGAGGGAGTAGATGGCTCCAGAGATTGTATAGACTCAGAGGGAGTCATGTTTCAGAAGGAGCATGGTACTCCAGGATCGATGGATACTTGATGAGATTGGTTTTAACCGAGAATGATGTAGACTCAGAGTGAGCTTGATCTTAGAGAGAGATAGTTGACTCAGAGGAAGAGTCGTTCATTCAAAAGGAGTCCCCCCTCAGATTCAGGTGGGAGAAAGACATGCTCTAGGATTGACAGACATGTGTCATGAGTTGAGGGGGATTCTAGGAGATGTGAGATCTTCTATGAGGATATACTTACTTCAATAGACCTTTTGAAAACGACATAGGTGTATATTTTAACCTTGTCCAATATTTTACTGCAAACATATTTTCAATAAAAGAACATAAAAGATACAATGGGAAATACACACATTACACAAATATTTTTCCCCTATAAACACAAACCAAGAAAACTAGCATATTCTATATTCATATACAACGATACATTAATAATAATACAATATACATATAGGAGCCAGCGACATCCAAAACCCTAACCCAATGATATGGATTAATCAAAAACCCTAATTCCTTAACCAAAAATAGAAAACCATTGACAAAAACCATGTGCCGAAAAACCACCCAACAATGGACATTAAAATCGAGGCGACATGAAAAATGAGGGAAAAATGCAACATGTTTCCCGAGGCAAAAAAAAAATTCTCAAGGGTGCTACCCTTGAACTCCCATGCAAAGGGGCTATCAACACCCTCAAACCCCCATGCGCGCTTGGTGAAATGTGGCAGACACTAGAACTGGTCGTGCAAAGAATATAACACATACCCAACATTCTCCTACTTGTTGTTTTCTTTGCATACAAGGGGTTACAATGTTGCATAGTCAACAATCTAGGGCAACAATGCCCATAGATCCTCTACACCAAGAGAACTTCTCAGTGCTCATAGATTTTTTTAATGAATCTGCAACATTCTTAAAAGTGTCCACCTTCATCAACAACACTTTCTTTTATTCAACCATGTCTCTCACAAAGAGATATTGAATATCAATATTATTTTTCTTTGAATGATAAGTCGGGTTCTATTGAGCGCTCAACACACCCTAAAATCTTTTATGAAATTATTTTCTCTTCTGAGTACCACTTGTTTTCTTTTGTTTTGATTTCTGAATTGAGTCTATTGTGGAGGGATCTCTAATTTTATTTTCATGTCTCATCATTGATCAAGTTCAATTTCTTTGAACCTGTCAAAGTGAAACCTTTGTGTCTAAAAAGAACTTGTCATTTTAACTAAGAATCTGCAGCTAAAATTGTGACCCACACGCTTATGTTCGTCGTCAGAAAAATATGAGCAAGTAAAATGACCACATAGTAACAATAAGCACCGATCGTCGATGGATCATTGACATCTGCAAAAAAATGAGTAGATTTGCGTCGGTTGTTCGCAAAGAAGATTCAGTAAACAATCGACTTCCCATCTGAGTCGGCGAAATATGAGAGGGATACACATTGACATGGGCCATGATGAACCTTCGATAGCTGATTACTAATGCGTTTGTTTGAGGTCGGTGAAATCTCAAATATTTATATCATGGAAAAAATTTCGCATTGACACATCGTCGATCACTGATCCCTGATGCATTTTCGGCATTGGCAAGTTTCGAGGGGGGTAATCTGAGAACACTTGTTTAAAATTATCGTTGATCGTCGATACTTGATACTTTTTCGGCATCAACAGGGTATGACCTGTTGCTAAAATTTTTATCTAATGAAAATCCCTGATTTCGAATAACACGATTAAACAAAGACACCAATCTCAAATGCCACGTGTCTTTTCCGCGTAGACATTTCTTATGGGCTAGTTTCATCCCAAGTCACCTTAGGTTTCCCCATGTCCTAGTCACACTTCCAAGTCAACATTTCCACATCAATGTTGTACAACAAGATGTATCGGCGTCAAATTTTTTTCCAATAGATATCAATAAACATTATCTAAAGAAAAGTGTCGACTCTCGATCCACCCGTTAAATTTGCAGAATGATGGGATGTTTTCAACAGAAAATAAGATCAGATTCTTCCATTTAATAGGCCAATTAATGTTTTTACCTGCATACTTTTCTACCTCGTGCGTCGATCAAACAACGGGAATTTGAAATCGTCGACGAACCATATTTTATCCCGCACCCGTGCCTCCAACCTACGACTGCATTTAAATCTCAAGCATAATGCGAATCTAGTGGTATATTTTGTAGAACCCCACCTACACCCCGAATTGAATAACTGATGCGACAAGGTAAGTATTATCTCTGTTTAAATCACTAATATAGCTTCTAACACCTTCATTTTGCACACAAGTTTCTCATTTCCAGAGTAGTCAAAGAAGCAAAGAGAGTGTCTCAAGAGTTGTGTTTGATTCTCAAAATTTCAAAGCTAGGTTAACATAGTGCGAAGAAGAGGTATGCATTAATTTTATCATTTCGGCAATCACATTTTTATGTATCGACATTCTATATGCAACATGGTGTCTAACTCTATTCTCTCTGCAATAAAAAGTGCCTCCAAGGAAGCAAACGACCAGAAGCTTGCCAAGGGCACCAAAATTGAAGGAAGCAGAGATTGGTGAAGGATCTT
>CBVK0100028965.1:0-18789 GCA_900067695.1 Picea abies | reverse complement strand
AGGTTGGAAACATGATTATGAGTGAATAGGTGACGATTGGTCACTATATTGAGGGTCTTCATAGAGGGCGATTCACACAAAGGAGCAAAGGTTGTGGGTTTTTTAGGGTTTGGTGCGACCATGTTCAAGTCATACATAAGGTTATGGGTGGAATGGTGGTGATTGGTCACTGGATCGAGGGTCATCGCCCGGGGTGAGTTGCACAAAGGAGCAGAAAGAAGTTGGGGTGGGGAGGAGGCTGAGGGTGTTTGGGTAGGAGCGGTGATACCGAGTACATGTTGGGTGGTTTAAGAGTGTTTTTTCAAGGCGACGAGTCTTAAGTTAGAGTAGTAGTAGATTGGGAGAAGGGAGAGAATGTGGGAGCAAGAGTAAGGTTGCGCAGGGACTATGTAGGATGGGAAGTTGGTGTGATTTATCCATAGGTTGAATTAAGAGAAATATGTGAGATAAAATCATTTTAAACAAAACGGGAAAGATCAGGTGGAAAAGACCCGGAGTGAGAATGATCAGACATAGTCGTGAGGGAGGAAGATGATGATGCCAAGTTCCGGGTTCCGAAACGAGTAGCAGGATGAGCTAGGGACTGTTGTGAAACCAACTTATAATCAGAATGCCTTCACTACAATGGTAAGTCAATTATTATATGTTGATATTAAAATTTATGATGAAGATAAGTGTATTGGTTTATTGTGCTCTTTACCATACTCGTGATGATGAAGATAAGTGTATTGGTTTATTGTGCTCTTTACCATACTCGTGGGATAGTCTGGTTGTGACATAGGTAGTAATACAACTACTTTAAGTTTTGATGATGTGGTATCATCCTTGTTATCAGAGGAGATGAGGCAGAAGAACATGGAAGGACATAGTGCATATGCATTATTTGCAAGAGGATGCTCCTAGGAAAGAAATAGATCCAAGTCCTCAAGTGGGAGATCTAAATCTAAGGGTAGATCTAAATCTCTCGGAAAATTTGTAAAGGTATGTTGGAGATGTGGAAAATAAGGGCACTACAAGAAGCAATGCAGATCCAAAAGTGTTGAGAGAGGGAAGGGATTTGAAGATGCTCCTTCTACAGAGGAAAAAACCTCCTTGGAAGAAGGAGGGGATGTGTACTTGTTTTCTTCAAGCACACATGCAAATCATGAGGCAAGGTTGGTTGACTCAGGTGCATCCTTTAATATGACTCCCCACATGAAGTGGTTCTGTGAATATGAAAGGTATGATGGAGGTGATGTTTTCCTAGATGATGACTCAACAAGCAATTTTTTAAAAAAAATCAAAATTTTGGCCAATCTTGAGATGTGTAGAACACCAGGGAGTGTTCTAATCCTTCCATCCATGAGCTTCAACTTGAATTTTCCTCATCCTATGATTTTGGCCTCTATCTTCTCGGGATCAACTGCATGAAATAATATGCCCCCAAGTAGTGAATCTTCTTTTGATAAAAGATGCACTTACTTAGTTTGGCATAGTAGTGAATCTTCTTTTGATAAAAGATGCACTTACTTAGTTTGGCATACAACTTGTGCTCTCCTAAAACTTCTAGCACCATTCTCAAATGTTGCTCATGCTCCTCCTTTGTTTTTTAGTAGATGAGGAAAAGTCAAAATCATAGGATGAGGAAAAGTCAAGTTGCTCATGCTCCTCCTCCATCCATCCTTTGTGATCCCTCCCCTCCCTAACAACTTTGATTAAACATTAGATTAAGCTTATCATTTTGGATCCAACCTTAGGAAGAAAGACCTCGAAAACCATATTGAAATCCCTACAATACATTATAGATTCGTATGGATACTAGAAACTCTTGATTAAAGAAAAAAAGAATGTTAGGGTGTGTAAGGATACTCTAAACTCTTGATAAAGAAGAAATGAATGTTAATGTGTATTGAAAAAAAACACATTCTCGAAAGGAAGGAATCTCAAGGAATATGTCTCGAAGTATATGTGGCTCGATGTAAGGGATCAAAACTCTAAAGATCTCCATAAACAAAACTATAGAAGGAGATTTGGAAATACAATGTTGCAATTAACCCGTTCAAATGGATCCATATCAATAAACTACATAAATATAGTCTCAAGGGCCCATAAATATTTGAGATATATCACGATCAAATCTAAAATACACAAAGAGGAAACCCAAAGTATAAATTAGATAAAATCATGCATTCAATCCCTTTGGATACCCCCCCTTGTTAATGGGAGGGAAACATATTTCTCTAGAGCCTATGTAATGTCCCCTAGTTTAACTAAGGAACATTACCATACAAAATTACACATAAATAAAAACAATCTACTAACTAATCATGTAGCCTATAAACTATAGGAATGCACACGGATTTAACGGTTCTGCTATCATTAATTTAAACACAGCTACAATTGTTGGGTATGTGTTATATTGTTTGCATGACTAGATATAGTGTTTTCATTGTGTCGAGCGCGCACGGGTGTTAGAGGGGGGGTGCTAGCCCCTCCCATTTCCGGGGGATTTGGGGACAACGCCCCTGAAATTGTTTTTTGGCATTTTTTGCATCTATTTTTTGAGGATTTTTTGGCACATGGTTTTCGTCGATGGTTTTCTAATTCTAGTTAAGGAATTAGGGTATTTAACTAATCCAGATCAATGGATTAGATATTTTGGATGTCGCAGGATCCTGTATATTGTATTGTATTGTAAACAATGAAGATATGGTGAATAGAAGATTAGAGGTGCATCTCTAAACAAGTTGTTGGTTTTCTCGGTTTGGGTTTCGAGGGTAAAAATCTTTGTGTAATGTGTGTGTGTGTGCCATTATATCTTTTTTATTTTATTAATAATTTGTTTGAAGTAATTAATTGAACAAGGTTAAAATCTACATTTGGTATCAAAGAAATTATTGGCTTCAAGGGGACGCTTTTGTGGTCAGGGGTTTGGCTTGGGTCTGTGATAAGCCTCGTTACAGTGGGAGATCTATGGTAGTGATTCTTGTAGTGAAAATAAATGGCAAGTTGTTTGAAAATAGAGATCGAGAAATTTAATGGGAAATTTTTTGGCTATGGAAGCTCAAGATGGAAGATATGTTGGTAGACAAATATCAATGGGTTGTTGTGGATCCAGGTATTGCACCTACAGGAACGTCAGTAGAAGACTAGAAAAAGTTACATAGGAAGGCAAAGAACACAATCCGATTGTGTCTCTTAGATTTAGTATTTCTGAATGTGTTAGGGGAAGCTACAACCAAGGCATTATGGGATAAGTTGGGGACTTTGTATCAATATAAGTCCCTGGTAAACAAATTGTTCCTGCAAAATGAGTTGTATAAATCGAGGATGAAAGATGGATACTTAGTGACAGAGCATCAAAACGCCTTCAATACAGTGGTAAGTAAGTTATTTTTTGTTGATATTAAAATTTATGATGAAGATAAGTGTATCAGTTTATTGTGCTCTTTAACAGACTCGTGGGATAGTCTGGTTGTGGCCATAGGTATTAATACAACTACTTTAAGTTTCGATGTTGTGGTCTCATCCTTGTTGTTAGAGGAGATGAGGAAGAAGAACATGGAAGGACAGAGTGCATATGCATTATTTGCAAGAGTACGCTCCCAGGAAAGAAATAGATCTAAATCCTCACGTGGGAGATCTAAATCTAAGGGTAGATCTATATCTCTCGGAAAGTTTGTAAAGGTTTGTTGGATATGTGGAAAACATGGGCACTACAAGAAGCAATGTAGATCTAAAATTGTTGAGAGAGGGAAGGGATTTGAAGATTCTCCTTCTACAGAAGCAAAAACCTCCTTGAAAGAAGGAGGGGATGTGTACTTGGATTCTTCCATCACACATGCAAATCATGAGGCATGGCTGGTTGACTCAGGTGCATCCTTTCATATGACTCCTCGTAGGGAGTGGTTATGTGAATATGAAAGGTTCAATGGAGGTGATGTTTTCCTAGGTGATGACTCGACAACTAAAATCATAGGACGAGGAAAAGTCAAGTTGAATCTTGTGGATGGAAGGATTAAAACACTCCCTAGAGTTCTACTCATCCCAAGATTGGCCAAACATTTGATTTATGTAAGCAATATTTTTTATCTGTGTTTTGTGTCCTTACACACATCCCTGCACACAACAAAGTCTTCATCGGGGTCTACAATCTCCAAGATTGGCGCACTTGTCAAAATGTCTTTAAACTAATGAAAACTCTCTTCACACTCATAAATCCATTCAAATTTCACTCCCTTCTTTTGCAATGAAGTGATTGTGCTTGCAATATTTGAAAATTATTTTATGAATCTTCTGTAATAACTTGCAAGACCCGTGAATGATTTGACCTTTGACACATTTCTTGGCATCGACCCTCCTCTAGTGGCCTCTATCTTCTCGAGATCAATTGTTATCCTATCAGTTGAAATAATATGCCCCGACTAGTGAATCTTCTTTTGATAAAAGATGCACTTACTTAGTTTGGAATATAACTTGTGCTCTCCTGAAACTTTTAGCACCATTCTCAAACGTTGCTCATGCTCCTCCTTCATTTTTCATCCAGGAACACAATTACAAACTTGTCCATGTACTCCACGAACACTTCATTCATTAGGCACATGAAAACTATTGAGGCATTTGATAGCCCAAATGACACTAACATATATTCATAATGCCCATATCTTGTTCTAAACATTGTCTTGTTGATATCTTCGTGCTTTATCCTCACTTGGTGATAATATGATCTCAAGTCGATCTTGGAAAATGTTCTTGCATGTTTCATCTAATCAAATAGATCATCAATCCTTGGCGGGTATTTGTTCTTTATATGACCTTATTTAATTGTCTGAAATCAATACACATCCTTAAGGTTCCATCTTTCTTCTTTACAAAAGTCACTGGGGCTCCCCAAGGTGCTACACTTGGATGTATATACCCCTTCTTTAATAATTCTTCAAGTTGCATTTGCAACTCCTTCAACTCTGGTGTTCCCATTCTGTGAGGTGTCTTTGACAGTGGGAAGCTCCTAACACCAAATCAATAGAGAAATCAATGTCTCTCTTTGGTGGAAGTCTTGGAATTTCACCAAAGACATCTTAAAAATCCTTCAAGAATGGATGGTCTTCGATGCTTGACACTTTATATCTGGTTGCCTCTTCTATTTTGGCTGCAAAAATTTGGCATCCCTTCCTGAACTCTTTTTCAACTACATGGATGAAATTTCTTTGACAACTACAACTCTTAGAATGCCTTGATCCTTGCCTTGTTGCCCTACCTCATCAAGATAAGTGAGTGGGATTGAAACTAGGAAAATGAATCGCATAGCATCAATCATCATCTTTGGGGCTTACACCCGGTAACCATGATTTTTTGGGAGGTCATCCATCCTAAGACCTCCTCTAGATCAAGCTCACTTAACTGTGGAGTTTTCACCACAATCAAGCCCACTTAAATTGCTACCCGATTCACAAAACCTTGGAAAATGTTGTGCCTTATGAACTATTTAGTTAGAACTCCCTTCACTCTTTTATTTAAGCATTGAGGGGCTTCCATAATCCAATATACGATATATCATTTCTAGGATTATTTATGTAAAGTAATTCATTAATCTATGACCCACATCCATGAGTATTAGTCACAACTGACCAATTTATCATGATTTTGAATAGTCCACTTATCACTCATTGCATGGGGCGATGCCCATAGTGGTGAAGAAATGGGATTGGAACTAAAAAAATGAGTCACATAGCATCAATCATCACCTTCGGGGCTTGCACTTGATAACTTGGACTTCATAGGAGGTCTGTAACACCGTGTTTCCCCTAGTCTGTAAATATAACTATATTGGTCAGGGAACTATGGAAAACTCAAAGGAGTGATTGTTTGATTTGATGGACCTTTGTATAAAAGGTCGACGAATGTAAATTGGTTCTGAATATGTGTTGCATAACTGGTGGGAAGGGGATGTGCTAAAATAGACCACGATTGCTAATGAAAAGGTGGTGGAAGGGGCCTGGAGCAGTTGCATTAACTTCCACAGAGCGAGTACTATGCTGGTTTTAATTGCTCAAGATCAGAACAACCCTTTGACCTGAAATGAATTACAATCAGGCTGGTAGGTGGGAAGACCTCCTCAAGATTTAATGAGGGGATGGGGCAAACCGCCCATCTGTAAGGCTTCTGGACCTAACCACAGACTGGGAATTCGAGCCACACACAATCTTGCCGAGGAAGGCAAGAAAGGAAGTGTGGTGTGGGCAGAAAGGACCGACGAAGAATGTAGAGATGAGAGCGGAAAACTTTTGGATCCAAGGAAGGATTGAGAGCTAAAAGTGAGTTGGGATCGCAGAGAAGAGAGACTGAGTCAGGAGAAGGAGAGTAACCTCCATCCTCATCTATTCCTGTATAGGGAGAAGGAGAGTAACCTTCGTCCCTAACTTTCGTTGAGCTGGAAGTAAGAGAATGAATCTCAAAGCATCATGGCCTAAAATCGGGGGTGGCCAGTGATAAATCCATTGGGAGTGACTGAGCCTATGGTTGGGTGGAAATGAGCACCCCTCTCAGCAGTCGCATCATGCCTTGTGGTTTTGATAAGTGTTTTATGCCTTGTATTTGAATTGAATATCATGGATACATGTTCATGTTTATACACCCATAAATGGTTTCTGTGTGGAATGATTGCATGGTGTTTTAGATTGGAAGTAATGGATGCATGTGTATACTTATATACCATAGTTGGTTTCTATATAAAATGATTAAGTCCGGAGTCTGATTCCGTTCCATTGAGAATTGTCCCATCTGCTTGATTCTCATGATGTTCTAATTTAATTCCTCGAAAGCACCTTCCCCAGGGAATTGCATAATATATCAGAGTCAGAGTAAGCTCCTCGGTATGTCTACTGCTACGGTAAACCCATGAGTTTAAATTGCCCCGGTGTCATAGCTCCTAACTCAGTGAGTTAGGAAGGCACTTCATTCAAGTGAATAGCCTAGGGACTTTGAAACGCACCCGAGCCCTTATCCAAAAACCCGACTAAGAGTAGGGATAATTTGCCCAAGAATCATCCAAAGGGTCAGGTGACCTGGGTCCGAGAACCTTGTGCAAGAAGGAGTTAGTTTTCGAAGGTTTCTGAGCCGTGTAAGCTCGAAGCTCTCAGAGGTTGAATTTTTTTGCCCAAGTTCAGAAAGGATAATGAGTTCAAATAACGAAAGGGAATATCCTTTTGTTTCGGAGACGAATGGACGAGATCCTTCGGGAAGGATCCGAGGTCTGTCACGACCATTAGATTTCAAGAGGGAGAACAGGTGTTAACACCTAGACTCCTTTAGTCTTTGCAAGTAGCGATGAAATCTGGACCGTAGATCCAAGGATCTATCGGGACCCTCCTTGACCATCCATCGTAAGAAGACACGTGGCGAGAGATCAAAATTTCACTGATTCGCTACTGAAAGAAGTCAAAGGGTAGAGTTTTGTGAACTCATGAGACATGAACTCGTGATTTTATCTGAACCGTCAGATCACAGGAGAGCCATGACCGTTGATCTGGGTGAGGGGACGTCGACAGTTTGGGGATCGTGCTTTCGAAAGATAGGCGTTGGGTTGTGTTCCAACTTCACGAAATGTGAAGTCCTGACGAGTTTGGAGAATAAGCCCCAGGTCGTGGCGACCGGTCGTATGGGTGGAAGATTAAGGGAGGAGCTAATGGAGATTGAGATTTCACGGAAACAGGAGTTAGGATTGACTCGCATGCAGAAGTCCCAAAGTCCTGAAATGCGAAACACCTTTTTATAGGCGTGCGGTCACAACCTGTGGTCACATAGGTGAAGCCCGCACCTTGTGCATGTTCACGCTGGTGGGGTTTCAATAGGGCATGTGGATCAAATAGCGGGATTTCAGTAGGAAATTGAAGAGCTAATACGGCTCGTGAAAGAGAAATTTTATTTAGTTCTCGCACAAAGTGTGGGGGTGTGACAAATTGGTATCAGAGCATGGTTACAACACTCGGCTTGTTTGTGCTCATGGATGAGCACATTAAAAGGAGACATCTTACCTTACTCCCTTCCTAAAAAGGTTGGTTAAGCCCTTATTATAGAAATAATCACAACTTATTGTTGTGTGTGTATGCATTATTGTTGTGTGTGTAGGTATTTAAGAAATGTGAATTAGTTGTTGGTTATGAACAAATATAACGTTGGCTAACAACAAGTGTTTTGTCTGCATGCAAGTGGACGATCAACCGTGGGAAACTGCAAACGTATAGAATGGTGATGCGCCATGAAGTGGGGGATGGCTCCCACAATAGAGACGAAGAGTCTGACGAAAGGAGGGTGGTAGAGACCCCTCCAGATCTAGTTGAGACCGTAAGGAGTCTCATGGTCAAACTACAAAGCTACAAGGCCGACAAGGAGAGGTTGATAAAAGAGCAAGAGAAGAAAATGAAAATTAATGTAGTCTTGCTGTAGATTTTATCCAACATACAAAGATGACTACAACATGGACCTGACACCAGTGACGTGGACCGACGACAGACAAAGAGGAGTCGAAGTCCACTCGAGATATGGAAACGTGGTCTTTTAAGTGGCCACACTGGGAAGAGAACCTCAAGAAAGGTCCACCCCGGAGATAGGGGAAAAGCGTCGGACGATTCCTCTGGAAAGGAAACTGGCAACTCGGAAGGATCTTCTAGTAGAAGAACTAGTTCACATTCTCTAAGAAAACAAAAGAAACGAAAGAATTCCAAAAGTCATAATCTTGAAGAATTCAAGAAGGCCAAACCACCCTCTTTCGACGGTGAGATCAAGAAGGGAGAGGAAGCGGAGGCCTGGCTGCTTGGACTAAAAAAGTATTTTAGAGTCCATGACTTCTTAGAAAACTTGAAGGCCCGAGTAGCCACTTTGAACCTGAATGGAAAGGCTTCCATTTGGTGGGAAGACCTTAAGAATGTGAAAGGGATTCATGAAGAAGACCTATCTTGGGAACGGTTTGAAAAATACTTTAGGAAGAAGTATCTGTCAGAAAATTATTTCGATGAAAAGACTAAAGAATTCTATGAACTCAAGTTGGGACAGCTCACTATAGAGGAATATGTTAGCAGATTCCTTGATTTGTTGAGGTACATACCCTACATAAAAGCAGAAAAGGCCAAGGTGCAATGATTCATCAGTGGGCTACCTAAGGACTATTAGAACATGATTGAGTTTGAAAAGCCAAGGACCCTAGAAGACACTATCTGAAAGGTAAGATATTGTTATGAACAGTTTGGGCTTCAGCCAGAACCTCACGAAGGCTGGAAGCAGAAGAATAGTTCGAGATTCCAGAAAAAGGGATTTAAATCCCCAAGGTTTAAAAACTATAAGAAGGATTCAAGGATGATCTTTCCGACCCGAAGTGTACACCAATAGAATTTCCCTTCCTAGAGTAGAAATAGACCTCTTGGATCAACTCCAGGAAACATTGATAACCCAAAGAAAGAACCCTTGAAATGTTGGGGTTGTGGAGAAGAACATCTACTGAGGGACTGTCCGCACAAACAACAGAATAGTAGGATAATTTACAATGTCCAGGAAGCTACCACCATTAATGACATGGCCAGGAGTATGCCACAAATTTATGTAGCCGTGGATAATAAACAAGCCGACCACCAAGTTTCAGTGGTGGAGATGGAAGGTATGATCGCCAACCATCTAGTGTCTATTTTAATTGACCCTGGTTCAAATTTGAGTTATGTGGCCCCTCAGGCCATTGGTAAGTGTAAATTACAGCCACGTAAACATGCCAGGCCATGGTTTGTATAGTTAGCCACTGGCCAAAAGAAAGGTAGCGGAGGTGATACCAGCTTGCCAATTCCCTATGGATGGATTTTCCACCCAATCTACCCTTAACATACTGCCCCTAGGATCATATGACTTGTTGATTGGTATGGACTTTCTAGCTACATATAAAACTAAGCTGGATTGTTACCATAAAACCTTAGAATGTGTAAATGAAGAAGGGAGAAAGATAACCCTTCAAGGGATCTAGAAACCTGTCTCGGTGAGACGAATATCAGCTCTTCAAATGAGAAAGTATTGCAGAAAGGGATGTCCTCTATATGTGATACAAGTGTTGAAATCGATTGAGGATGATAGACCAAGCCTAGAAGACCACCCCATATTAAGAGAGTATAGAGATGTGTTTTCGGAAGAGGTATCGGGTCTACCTCTGAGAAGGGACATTGACTTCTCAATAAAACTTGCACCAGGAGCGGTGCCAGTGTCTAGGACACCCTATAGGATGAGAACCCCCGAGCTAGTCGAGCTTAAACTACAACTAAAATAAATGATGGACAAAGGCTATATCTGACCTAGCGTGTCTCCATGGGGAGCACCAGTCCTGTTTGTGAAGAAGAAGGATGGTACACTCCGACTGTGCATAGATTATAGACAACTCAATAAGGTAACCATAAAGAACAAGTACCCCTTACCCAGAATCGTTGACTTGTTCGATCAATTAGGAGGTGCTTCCATCTTCTCAAAGATTGACTTGAGATATGGATACCATCAAGTTCGAATCAAGGGTGAAGACATCCACAAAACC
Organism: Picea abies; assembly: GCA_900067695.1. Classification (NCBI taxonomy): domain Eukaryota; kingdom Viridiplantae; phylum Streptophyta; class Pinopsida; order Pinales; family Pinaceae; genus Picea; species Picea abies. The sequence continues at coordinate 8,252 of CBVK0100028965.1, read as the reverse complement.
GCCTTCAGGATGAGATATGGTCACTACGAATTTGTGGTAGTACCATTTGGATTAACCAATGCCCCTGTCGCTTTTATGTGCTTGATGAAAAATGTACTTAGCAAATTCCTAGACAAATTTGTACTAGTTTTTATTGACGATATTTTATTCTACTCCGAGAATAGAGAGGAACATGAGGAACATCTTAGACTTGTGCTTCAAGTGCTAAGAGAACATCAACTCTATGCCAAATTTAGCAAGTGTGACTTTTTCCAGAAGCAAATACATTACTTGGGCCATGTCATATCTGAAGAAGGGGTAGCAGTAGACCCTGTCAAGATCAGGTCTATCATGGAATGGCCTACCCCAAAGGATGTTTCGGATATCAAATCCTTTATGGGCTTAGCGGGATACTATAGGAGATTTATAAAAGGATTCTCCAAGATTGGTTGTCCAATCATTGCCCTCTAGAAGAAGGGGGCTAAATTCATTTGGACACCATAATGTGAAGAAAGGTTTCAGTCTCTAAAATTTCTTCCGACCCATGCTCCTGTGCTGAAGATCATCAATCCCGAAAATGACTTCCTCATTTGCACAGATGCCTACAAGGAAGGACTCAGAGGAGTCCTTATGCAAGAAGGAAGCGTAGTTTTCTATGAATCCTGGAAATTGAATGAGCACGAAGTCAACTATGTGACCCATGATCTAGAGTTGGTCGCCATAGTGCACGCCTTAAAAATGTGGAGGCATTACCTCCTGGGTAGGAAATTTGTACTTATGACAGACCACTGTGGATTGCGACACCTGTTTGACCAACCAAAAATTAATGCTAGACAAGCTACGTGGATGGCCCTCCTTAGAGATTTTGATTTGAAAATCAAATATATCAAAGGAAAGGAAAATAAGGTGGTCGATGCCCTTAGTAGAAGTATGAAAAAAATTCACCTGGCAGTGGTGAGCACCTGCGAGACGAATGCCAAGGAAAGAGTCAGGAATGCACAAGAAACAGACGCATTCTTCTAGACCGTGACCTCGTACCTGGAGAAAGAACCCGCAGGGATAAAGTATGAAGGCTACCAGATGCTAGATGGAGGTTTGCTAACTTATAGAAACAAATTGTATATTCCAAACTGTGACGACTTGAAGAGGTTCATAATGGATGAACTACATAAACGATCATATACTGGTCACCCAGGATACCAGAAGATGATCATGGCCACCAGGAAGCATTTCTATTGGCCTGGACTGAAGGAAAACATAGCTGAGTACTTAGCTAAATGTCTAGAATTCCAGCAGGTTAAAGAAGAACACCGGCACCCAACAGGGTTATCACAACCTCTACCAATCCCGGAATAGAAATGGGAGACCATCTCCATGGATTTCATAACCGGATTATCATCATCGACCAGACAGAATGATGCCATCATGGTAGTGGTGGACAAATTAAGCAAGTATGCTCACTTTATTCCCGTTAAATCGACTTGCAAGGCAATAGATATTGCCAACATATTCATGAAGGAGATATTCAGACTACACGACATGCTTAAGGAAATCGTGTCTGTCAGAGACACAAAATTTACTTCAAACTTTTGGAAATCCTTGATTACTGGTTTGGAGACCAAATTAGTTTTTAGCACAACATATCATCCTCAAACCGATGGACAGATGGAAAGAGTGAACCAAATATTAGAAGACATGTTAAGGATGCATGTAATGCATCAACCTTAAAAGTGGGAAGATTACTTGCCACTGGTGGAATTTGCCTACAACAACGACTACCAAGAATCACTAAAGATGAGTCCTTTTGAAGTCCTCTATGGTAGGCCGTGCAACACTCCATTTAGTTGGAGTAATCCCGTGAACAGAATTACGATTGGAGCTGACATGTTGAAATAAATGGAACAACAAGTGATTCAGATAAAGCGAAATCTGAAAATAGCTCAGAATAGACAGAAAAGTTATGTCGACAGAAAGAGAACCCCCAGAGAATTCAAGACGGGAGACCATGTCTATCTCAAAGTTAGGCCTAGGAAGAGTTCCCTGAGCATGGGAGCCTTTTCCAAGTTGGCACCTCGATATTGTGGACCCTTTGAAGTCTTAGATCGAGTGGGACTAGTAGCTTATAGAATAGCACTACCTCCCACAATAAAGACACATAATGTTTTCCATGTTTCCTTATTGAAGAAATATATACATGATGTTAATAATATAATTAACTGGTATGTGATCCAGGTGGAACCAGAGGGAGAGTTCTTTCCAGAACCCCAATGCATACTAGACAGGAAGGAAACCTCACTCGGGAACCGAACCATTACGCAGGTCAAGGTGCAGTGGAAACACTTTGGCCCAAATGAGGCTACGTGGGAAATGGAAGATTCCATGAAACATGCATATCTGATTTTGTTTACTTCTGTACATACACATCATGTTGATAGATAGGACGATGTTCCTTTAAGGGGGAGGGAATTGTAACACCCTGTTTCCCCCAGTCTGTAAATATAACTATATTGGCCAAGGAACTATGGCAAACTCAAAGGTGTGAATGTTTGATCTGATGGACCTTTGTATAAAAGGTCAATGAATGTAAATTGGTTCTGAATATGTGTTGCATGATTGTTGGGAAGGGGATGTGCTAAAAGAGACCATGATTGTTAATGAAAAGGTGGTGGAAGGGGCCCGGAGCGGTTGTGTTAACTTCCACCAAGAAAATACTATGTTGGTTTTAATTGCTCAAGATCAGAACAACCCTCTGACCCGAAATGAATTACAGTCAGGCTGGTAGGTGGGAAGACCTCCTCAAGAGTTAATGAGAGGATAGGGTAGACCGCCCATTTGTAAGGCTTCTGGACCTGACCACAGACTGGGAATTCGAGCCACACACAATCTTGTTGAGGAAGGCAAGAAAGGAAGTGTGGTGTGGGCAGAGAGGACCGACGAAGAATGCAGAGACAAGAGCAGAAAAATCTCGGGTCCAAAGAAGGATTGAGAGCGAAAAGTGAGTTGGGATTGCAGAGAAGAGAGACTGCGTCAGGAGAAGGAGAGTAACCTTCATCCTCATCCATTCCTGTATAGGGAGAAGGAGAGTAACCTTTGTCCCTAACTTCTGTTGAGCTGGAAGTAAGAGATTGAATCTCAAAGCATCGTGGCCTAAGCTTGGGGGTGGCCAGTGATAAATCCATTAGGAGTGACTTCGCCTATGGTTGGGTGGAAACGAGCACCCCTCTCAGCAGTCACATCATGCCTTGTGGTTCTAATAAGTGTTTTATGCCTTGTATTTTGAATTGAATAACATGGATACATGCTCATGTTTATATGCCCATAAATGGTTTTTGTGTGGAATGATTGCCTGGTGTTTTAGATTGGAAGTAATGGATGCATGTGTATACTTATATTCCATAGTTGGTTTCTATATAAAATGATTAAGTCCGGAGCACGAGTCTGTTCCACTGAGAATCGTCCCATTTTCTTGATTCTCGTGATGTTCTAATTTAATTCCTCGAAAGCACCTTCCCCAGGGAATTTCATCATATCTCAGAGTCGGAGTAAGCTCCTTGGTATGGCTACCGCTGCGGTAAACCCATGAGTTTACCTTGCCCCAGTGTCATAGCTCCTAACTCGGTGAGTTAGCAAGGCACTTCATTCAGTTCAGTGGCCTAGGGACTTTGAAATGCACCTGAGCCCTTATCCAGAAACCCGACTAAGAGTAGGGATAATTTGCCCAAGAATCATCTGAAGGTTCAAGTGACCTGGGTCTGGGAACCCTATGCAATAAGGAGTTAGTTTTCGAAGGTTTCGAAGTCGGGGAAGCTCAAAGCTCTGGGAGGTTGAATTTCGTTGCCCAAGTTTAGAAAGGATAGTGAGTTCAAATAATGAAAGGGAATATCCTTTTGTTTCAGATACGAATGGACGAGATCCTTTGGGAAGGATCTGAGGTCTGTCACGACCATTAGATTTGAAGAGGGAGTGCAGGCATTAACACCTCGACTGCTTCAGTCTTCGCAAGTAGCGATGAAATCTGGACCATAGATCCAAGGATCTATGGGGACCCTCCTTGATCGTCCATCATAAGAAGACACGTGGCGAGAGATTATCATTTCCCTGACTCGCTACTGAAAGAAGTCAAAGGGTAGAGTTTTGTGAACTCGTGAGACCGGAACTCGCGATTTGATCTGAACCGTCAGATCACAGGAGAGCCATGACCATTTATCTGGGTGAGGGGATATCGAGAGTTTGTGGATCGGGCTTTTGAAAGATATGCACTGGGTTGTGTTCCAACTTCGCAAAATGCGAAGTCCCAAAGAGTTCGGAGAATAATCCCCAGGTCGTGGCGACCGATCGTATGGGTGGAATATTAAGGGAGGAGCTGATGGAGATCAGGATTTCGGGGAAACATGAGTCAGGATTGACTCGCATGTAGAAGTCCTGAAGTCATGAAATGTGAAATGCCTTTTTATAGGCGTACGGTCACAATCTGTGGTCGCATAAGTGAAGCCTATGCCTTGTGCATGTTCACATTGGTGGGCTTTCAATAAGGCCTGCGGATCAAATAGCGGGATTTCAGTAGGAAATCGAAGAGCTAATCTGGCTCATGAACGAGAAATTTTATTTAGTTCTCGAACAAAGCATGGGGGTGTTACAAGGTCACCCATCCTAAGACTCGAATAAGCATAGACATGTTGCCTTTTGTTCATCCTGGATCGACCAGTCTCTAAAATTGTTGTCATGATCCCTTGCCAGAAAGTTATCTCAACCATTGGCACTAATCGTATGTATTTCATCTAAACCATCTCCAATAGTGTTTTACTATGATCTAAGTTATTTAGTTATTTCTAGAATGCTTTGTGTGCTATGATAAAAACAAATTGGAGTGCTCTTCTGCTTTCCACCCTAGCCTAGTAACTAAATTGAGATCGTCAATAGAACACATGTGAACCATTTGTAGAGGTATAATAATTCACTCCCATGTACTTAGGATGATAATATGCATTTCATTAAGCATGCTTATAGTCATGTGTACCATAATTCCACTGATCACGGTGCCTTTTGGTTTTTAGCTGGCCAATCTTATTGATATTAATATTATATCATCATTGCCATCCTCTAATCTCATGCATCACCAAAGGATATGATAAGGTTGAGATTTGCATCAAACAAATTCAAAGTCCATGAGCACGATCAATATATCTTGCAACAACAACAATTGAACCACACACATAAACATGTTGCACACAGGGCACCTCATCCCTTCCTAAGTAGGCGACGAAGTTTGGATTTAGTTGCAAAAATAAAGGTTTAAGGGTTGTCATTAGAAGATGAAACCCATTTGATACAATCCTTACCCCAACATCAAAGCCATGAGATATAATTCCTTTAGGATGGACTTACCACCCTTTTTAGGAATGCACATGGTGTTCAATGTCAACCACTCGGAGCTATACATCAATTGTTGGTTGAAGCATAATGAAAGGTTCTAGTGTTGGCAGATTTGGATTAGAACATCTGGCGCCCACTTAGACTAATAAAATTAGCAACCAACAAGTTAAGTCTATTCAATATAAGGTTATACCTATGTTTAGGATTTTTTTGGGCACATCAATAGTTGCACCAAGTGAAGTTGTTTATACTCGATTAGTAGAGAGTTTAGTTCCCTGGTTCCCTCAACTATACCCTATAATAATGGGAACCATTACTTTCAAGGGGGGACAAACAATCATCGTTGATCATTGACAAAGTTATTAACAAGAGAAATCACCATTAAGATTGTAGTTGTTTAATGTAGTAGTTTTTCCATCATAGTAGTTCCAACATAGTGATTTTGGTTGTGTTATTCTTTGTTCCTTTCGAAAGACTAGTTGGATGCATCCTCTATGACTCACTAGATGTTCAAATGTTGTTTAGAATATAACCAAATCGTTCAACCTTTTGAATGTTTGTAATTGAATTCTAGGTGATAAATATATTGTATCTAGGTTTTGGTTGGGGGAGAGAGAATTGTATAGTTGTAAGACAAAATACATATCATTCTTGATTTGTAGTTTGTAATCTCGTATAGGACTTGAATTATGGATGGATGGAATGTCATAGGCTTTGGCCCAAATCTTGAATACATTATACAATATCCCTTTTTCCCTTAGTGTTTATGTATTTTTATTGTTTGTTTGAATTGCTATCATGAATTGTTCCATCCATGTTGATAGGCAACACAAGTGCACCATTGTCCCTTTCCTACGATCCTCTATCTCGCGTGATCAAATCAATAAGATAAAACCTTCCATAATGACAATACATGTTCATTAGCTAAGGTTTCCAATAGAGATGTTGGGAGGGTTGATAAGGCAATGGAGGTTTTAAAATCAAGACCCATTCTTTAACCAAACATTTATAAGAAGATATATGGAGGGCTTACTTCACTTTATTAGTTAAAGGACGATAAGATCAAGACTAGAACCTTGCCTTCATAATCATATCTCAAGACTAACCTTACTCGAGCCTAAGACCAAGACCTTGAGTAGAGCTTAAAACAAGGAGTTATATTAGAAGGTAAAGGCCCTTTTAGTGAAGGTCACAGATCTAGCAATTGAAGCAAGATATCGTAAGTTTTCCTAAGTCCAAATCAAAGTTACCTATCTGTCATGGCCCCACCTCCCCTAAGTTTAGTTAGGATTGTTGTGCTCATCCTATTCCATTAGTTTAACACAATTAATATTTTGTTTCCCATGCAACTAATGGATATGGGAAGGATTATCTTCAAGTGGCATGGTGGTAAAAGCATGTTGGTAGAACTCCGCTTTAGGTAGGAGGAATACATACAACCCCACCTTCATATTTGAAGGTTGGTTCAATGTTTTCCACCTTTGTGCCCTACATCTTCCTCTTTGTTCTCAAGATTTTCTTTCCTCCTACATGGTGGAGTCCTTAACAAAAAATGATAAAGCCCAATCTAGGACACAAGCTTTCTCAACAACAAGGAATAATCAAGCTAATAATTCCTTCTAAACCTAAGATTAGTTCACCTATTTCATAAAGCTTCAAGATCATAAGAAAAAATATTCTTGATATTGAGCCATGCTTAAGAGCTAGATCAAGGTTTTGAATGAGAGAGAGGAGGGGTTTTATAGTGGTAAGATATTCCAAAATATAACATATTTCACTATGTATTTTTCCAAGGAAGATCTCATGGGGAAACTCAATGGATGTTTCCCCATGTTTGTGCATACATCCATTGTAAACTTGTCACTATAAACTAGTGTGCCTCACTAAAGGGGATTTGACTGGGGCACCTACTGATATGGAACTAATCATATGCCCAACAACATTAGCGACAATTGGTTTAACATGTCCCTTGGACTTTCACTATTATTGCATCAAGAGTAACGAGGTGCTCTACAACCCATTATGGGGGAGATGTTGAGGCGTTAGTATTATGTTAGATAAGGATACATTAATAAAAATAAAGTCGGCTCAATTAAAAAAAAATAACAATAATAAAAATAAAATCGACTCAATTAATAAAAAAACAATTACACGCACCATGTAAAACTTGACATGGAATGAAATAATAATAATAATAAAATTACACCTTAAGAAATTGGATCCCTCTCGGTGCTTGATAGATACCAGTTTAAGATGAATTTACATTGGTTTACACACTCAACATGTGAGTATTTGATGGTCTTCATCTCGAGCTCAATTTTTTCAAAGAACAAAAGTAATGTGTATCTTGGCAACAAATCAACTTTGAAAAGATGGAGCTAAAACTTTATGAGGCAAAAACTTCTAAACATTTAAAATTTTTGATAGAGATTAGAGAAGAGATTGCAATGGGTTTGAGAGGATTTAGGTTTCGAACGGACACAACAAGAGAATACAATTTGGTTTATTAGGGTTTGGGCTTCCCTTCCATACCCTAGCCTTTGCATATATATAGAACCAAGGACAAAATAAGGGAGGAAAAGTGAAGCAGAGAATCTATGCATATGTTTACGTGATGAGAAGCAGGATGAGTGTTTTTCAATTCGTCACATGGTAAGAAGATATCGTGTGTAGACACTAAGGTTGTTTTATTTTTTTTTCATGTGTTTGTAAGACCAAATTTAAGATTAATGGAGGGAGCCGAGCAGGCGAAAATGATGATATAACTTTCCCCATATGATCAACTATGATTCTAGCCATCACTTTCTGCTTTTCGGAGCTCAAGCCAATCAATTCTGATCACCCTCTCTCTCTTATTCTAATTCTCTTCCTCTTCTCGTGAATACCTTTTTTTTTTTTTT
>CBVK0100028933.1:0-14919 GCA_900067695.1 Picea abies | reverse complement strand
CTCTCTCTCTCTCTCTCTCATACACACACACACACACAAACGCACACACCTAACCCTTATCTCCCCCTCACTTTGTATCCCCATCCATATATAGCTCCCACTCTCCCCCCCTTTATCTCTCTTACTAATTTGTTGACATATATTGTCTTGCAGGATTTATCATAGTAATTATTTAAAACAATTCTCTAATATATAAAAATATGAAAATGGTAGTGTCCCCTGAATTGGAATAGTGAAAAGACACTGATTGATTGAAATAAAGTGACACCGTGACTTTTTGGAGGAGCATATGTAGTGAAATCAAGGTTTATATTTAATTGTAATTGCTGTCATATTTTATTCTCATAGGTGATGCGTATGTGTGGGAATGCACCATGAAAAAATGAATGTGCAACTATGGATGACCTTGGAAGAAGATAATAGGGTCCAACAACTAGAGTGCAACTATGGATGACCTTGGAAGAAGATAATAGGGTCCAACAACTAGATCAATTACAGGTTGTAATCAACACTGCAATCCAAGAGCTGAATTAAAGGAAAAAATTGATGAGCATCACAGAGTGAGTGAAGGGTGTGCAAGATATGAAGACCCTGTAGGAATAACTGAAGACTGTGAAGAATAACAAATAGGCAAGGCAAGCCCAATTATAACCTATCCAAGAGAAAGAAGTGCAAATAATTGTGAAACTGGAGAGGGAAAAGACCATAATGGCTCAAGATAATGTTGAGAGTGCAGAGTCTCTCAAGGAGCATATCACATCATAAAGGGTAGAAGAGCTCACATGGAAAGTTGTGCAAGCTAAAGAAAAATGGGAAGAGCTAGAAGGAAAATTCCACATCTTGGCAGAGGTTGTTCAAGGAGTGTGCACCACCTGAGTGGATGGGGATGAGCCACTTTTCATTGTTGGGGCCTGTTAGGCAGACACATATTTTTGGAGAAAACGTCTATTTTGGGAAATACCTAATTTTGGAAAGAAGACCTGATTTTGGATTGTGCACAATAGTTGGAAAGAAAGTAGCATGCAAAAGAAAAATCAATGTGGCGAGAAGAAAGGAAAACCTAACCATGATAGGGTTAGGGTTTTTTACAGAGAGTGTAACAACTATAATCCTATAAAATAGTATAAATACAAACCTAGGAGGTCTAGGTTAAGGGTTGAAGAGTTCGAGGGTTGAAGAGTTCAATTAAGGGTTTGAGAGTTCGAGGGTTGAAGATTTCAGTTAAGGGTTTGAGAGTTTTAGGGTTGAAGAGTTCAGTTTGGGGTTTGAGAGTTTGAGGGTTGAAGAGTTCAGTTCAATTGGTTCGTGAAGGTGAAGGTTGATTGTAATAAGGTAGTAGAAGATTCAAGTAAGATAGATTTTGAGGGTTAGGTCACAAGATGACGAGAATGGTGTGATATTGTCCACCTCACAGAGGGTCATGAACCTCTTATTGATTGTATGATTAAATATTCCATGTGCGTAGCACCAGATTTTGCAGCAGACTAAATAAAGGAGCAGAGAAGCCAAATATTTGTGGACGTAGCCCAGGAGGGGGTGAACCACTATAAAAAATATGTTAGATGTGATGTTTATTGAATGATTACTTCATGTTAATGATAATATTATGAATGAATGATTAACTAGACGTATTAGAATGCATGCATGAGTCTAAAGATGAATGAAACCTAGAAATACTTGAATGAATAACAACATTAATGCATGAAGAAGATAGAGTACACCCCCATATCCTGGGTCATTCCTAGAATGAAAGCACTTGCGCATTGTAGTCACCCATAAATCTATCTCGGGTAAGATTGTGTGGTTCGCTCTATGCACAAAGTTTCCCTATGGTTTACGAGGAGGGCCGATAATTTTAGAGAGTTTTGTTGGAAACCTGTTGAGATCCGAACCTGGGTCAGCCAAAGAGGTGAAAGAGATAACCAACAACATCGCTATTTGAAATATTTTTTATGGAACTATTGGAAGTATAGAGTTTCAAAGTGCAGGAATCTGGGAGGATCGGCAATATGAATCATCAACATAAGGGTTCAAATTAGATTATGTTGGTTGTGCAGTGCATACGCTTGTGCGGATGCCCAAAAGATATGGTTGTGTGGATGATATGTGTGTGTCAAATATATATATGTTGAACACTTCACCTATTTACTAATTTTTCCTTGACATTGAACAATTTACCTTTTTTCCTATTTTTTACAAAGTTTTATGCAAATCAATTTCGCTACAAAGACTTCAAAATGTTTAAAAATGAAATTTCCATAAATGAGACAGTTATCAAGTAAATTACATTGGTGTTCCAAATATTTACGATGGAACTATTGAAAGTGTAGAGTTGCGAAGTGCGGAAATGCAGGAGGATGACTGTTATGAATTATCCACACAAGGGTTCAAATTAGACTAGGTATTGCATGTGCAGAGGATATGTCTGTGAAAAAATGTGAAAGACATATATGTGGGGACAATGTCTCTGTTCCCAACAAATATATATATATATATATATATATATATATATATATATATATATATATATATATGTACAACATCTAACTTGATTGGGAATATTTTCTTGATAGTATTGAGGTGATTTGCAGAAAAATGATGGTGTGCTTCTTATCCAAAAACTCATAAAATGATGATTAATTTGTAGAATGATGAGATGACAAAGAATAAAATAAAAGAAATCAAATTACATATGTTGATGATATATTACTTCATCTTCAAAGTCCCTTTAGATAGCATGATTGTTCTCCATCATCTCAAAATACCAAATTACATTACAACATGAGCTTGCAAAAATCCAATTTAATGGAGTCTCTTTAATTCCACTACTCAAAACAAGAAAATAAGTTCATCATTTAATTCCTTGCGAAATTATGAGAAATTTGAGTATAAAGTCGACCAAATTACAAACTAGCTCAATTACACCCTCTTTACATGCTAAATGATGCACTATGGTGTTCATTAATGGAAATGTGGACTAAGACTTTTACAAATTACCACTAATCATAAAATAGACCTCAAATTCACACTCTTGTGAAAAATCATGAAAAATTAGTATAATGTTGCCTATGTATAGTCAATATACCGCATGGCACATTTTTCTATGCAATGCCAAACTTATCTCCTTCTCTGCATGAAAATTTATGCAGTTCATATGACCTTGGGATCCATACCTTGCATCGGTATCTATGCCACCTTGAAGTGTGTGAACATAGGGATGTGTGCACCTAGATATGTGTGCACATAAATAGGATGTGGGCCCTCCAATCGTACCCGCACCTTCCACTGATGTCGACATAATATTAAATGTGGGTCGGTTGGGTTTTTTGAAACAATCGCCATCTTTGGCATATCAGTTAGAGGATGGATATAAGTCATTGGCATTAGAAAGAAGTGTGGGGTTCAAAACCCAAAGACTCTTATATATATGGTATGTATTGTTTTGTTGGTTATATAGTTCAAATATAGTATATGGTATTAAAACCCCCATGGATTCATAGGTGTTAGTTATAGAGGATACCATGTGACCATAAACTATGGGTCGAGGGACAATCCCTTGACCCTTTTTCCACCCATTCATATAACATTACAACCTTCAATAAAATATCTACCATATATATTTAAGAATTAATGCAATGGTGTATTGGTAATGGGCTTATGTAAGGATTAGGGGAGGTCGTAGTTTCGGGCCCCGTTGACTCCCATAATTTTACATAACCATGACCATCATTGGCTTCCTTGTGCCCCGATTCAACAAATGATTGGTCCAAATTGATTGTACGAGTTGTACTAAGTCACCTGCCTAGTCAACATACAATGTGTCGCATTAGCACAGTACATCATGTATGGTCATGCCACATGTCACCCTTGTAGTGGTGACATGTGTCACTTTGAACCTTTGACTTTGTTCCTTTTTCCATGGTTTCACTCAAACTTTGACTAGCCATAATGTTTTCATACGAACTTTGTTTGAGATGATTTTTGCACCATTAGAAATCTATCACTGATCTCTACACATTGATGACATTTTCGAGAGAATTTGGAATACTTGAATTTTGATTTTTTATGGATCCTATGGGACCTTTGTGATCATTCTAGATACTTCTGGACCTTTGTGAGAATTCCTTATCTCCTCCTGGATCACACCTTCCCACTGAAGAACTTTTTAATTTGCAAAAGTATAAATATCCAACAACTTAGTGATGATAATTCTAACTCACTCTTTCACCTTATTGAATATTCTATAATTTAGTCTTCATCTTGGATCTTTGATCTTAGGTATTAGATCAATGTACTTTTGTCTTCTTATCAAATATATCTCTGACTCTAGCCTCTGACATTGTCGCTAATATAATATAGCTCCAGTTCTGGCTCATATATTCTTTGACAACAAAAAGTCCTATTCATTCAATCTCTACAATACATGTATCATGCTTTCAACATCCACTCCCATATCCTATTCTACTATAGATAATATATCTCAACCAATATGAAACCAAGTTGAATGTTGACCTATGTCTTTCCCTTTTGGACTCAGTATTCCTATATTGTTGATGTATGTGTAGGAGTCTTTGAATGAATTCCATTTCTATTTCTTCCTCCTACCTTGAAAAACAACTTGATTTGTATTGTTACCATCTATACTTGAATTGCATGTGTTAAAGGTATACATACACACGAACATGACATAGTGTTTTAAATATGCGTATAGCATTCATCTTTATATGCTTCTTAAAAGAAGATTATTTCTCCTTTACCATCTCTAGAAATTTTTGCATTGCATTGATTCCATTTATGCTTCTAATCTACATGTTCCCATTTCCTGCATCCTTTTGTTCCTTCACCTTTGGTTCTTCAGAATCAAGAATGTTGACTTAGACAATTCGATCCATATGTAGTCCTTTAGTTGATAACGAGACAATACAATTACCTATGTTATTTTCAAAAGGCTTGGAAATCTTTATAACGAGATTCCTCTCACTCTAAAACAAAGTGGCTATATAGAAATCATTTTTGCAAGATTCCTGTCACTTCTAACAATATGTAAGGTATCTATATAGAAATCTCTTTAACAAGATTCCTCTCACTCTTAGCATCATATAGGGTGGAAATATAGAGACTCTCTTATAAAATTCCTCACTCTAAACATTATATAAGGTGGCAATATTTAAATTTTACAAAGACCCTCTCACTCTTATAATTTTACAATGAGTGGCTTAAAATCCTTCTAATAGAATTTAGGAGATATACACATATGCATATAAGCTTACAAATATACATATTTATACTGAAATATTTTCAGAAGATGGTTTATTCATGGACTCATCCTTCCCTTGGTATTGGAAGGAGTTTCACAGCTTCATATCTCTCACAATGCCTCTAACGTTGATGTTAAATATGGCATTGAATTTGATGCAGAATATGATGTTGAATCCAAGAAACTATTAGACCAAACTATAGGCCTTTTCAGTAACCTATATAACCTCTCTTTACAAACACCAAGCACTATTGTTGTGTCTTGAGTAGCTTCCCTTGAATACAAAAGTACCTGGCCATTCTGGAATGAAACTGCATAGCCTTCATATTCAAAAGTTGGAACTGAGACTAGGCTTAATTTCAAATATGGAACATATGAAATATGCTCTATATCCAGAAATCCTCTCAAATCGAGCTAGAATATATCCATACTCTTTTATTACTTGTCTGGTGTTGGTTCCAAATCCTACATAAAAATATGTGTCATACTCCGAGAAAGTCATAAATATTGATCTCATCTTGGTCATGTGGAGAGATGAGCCATTTTCCATGAACCATTCCTCAATTTATTCATTATATCACTTTTCCAAGACCACCCATAAAGAAGTATTATTTCTCAATTCTATCAGTAAGACCATTAACTTCATCTAGAGCTATTGCTTGTCTTCTCGCAATTGCCTTTACATATTTCTTGTTCTTCTTCGGACATAAGTGCAGGTAAAGCATCCAACACTTCTCAATATGATGTCCACTCTTACCACAAAAGAGCAAAGTGTCTTGTTCCCATCTTGGAACCACAATCTATTTTTATCGGTCTCCCTTTTCCTTTATCCTTCTTCTTGGAGGGATTAGCTTGCATAGACTATCTTCTTCGACACTTTTCCACATCATGGTTACTAGTTCCACGGGAAGCACATGGATACTTAGACCATTTACGAGCCTTATTAATGGAAAATGTCTTCATTTCCCCTTTAGCATGAACATTTATGTCTAGAGATGTCTTACACATGTTACCTTTCTCTGGGATGGAAGGTAAACATGACTTATTATGAAGGACCTCTTCATCTGAAGCTCTCTTGGCTTCAACTATCCTCGATCTCTCTCCATATTGACATGAAAAAGAATAATATGAGGAGTCATATTTCTCGATCATGCCTTTAAAAGAGGTAGTTCATTTTGTATCGAAGACTTTACATTCCCATTCTTCCAATCTTCATGGATTGGTAATGATGGTGCCAATACTTGGTTCCTGATCTGCAACTTTCTTTCCAACTCATGAAAAATACCCTTATGGAATTCCTCATGACATATCAGTCAATCTTGCAACTTTTGCTTCCCTTCCTCAAGAGCTTGCAACTTCATCCTTAGCTCAAAATTATCCTTTTGAATCTATCAATTAATATTCTTTTGTGGCCTCGACTTCATGAGAGATTTACTCGTATTTTCCTCTTGATAAGATTCTTTAATATCTTCACCAACTTGAGTCTCATATCTCATCACATCAACAGCTTGCAAATATATCTCAAACTAGCTCTAATACCACTTGATCTTAAAATCCTTAGACACCACTTATTTCTTTACAATATATATGCATACAACATATAACATTATTCGGAATAATTTCTTGATCGTATTGAGGTGATTTGCATAAAAATGATGATGTGCTTATTATCCAAAACTCATAAAATGACAATTAATTTATATAATGATGAGATGACACAGTATAAAATAAAAGAACTCAAATTACATATATGGATGACATATTACTTCATATTCAAAGTCTCTTTAGATAGTATGATTGTTCTCCACCATCTCAAAATACCAAATTACATTACAACATGGGCTTGCAAAAAGACAATTTAATGGACTCTCTTTAATTACACTACTCAAAACAAGAAAATGAGTTCATCATTGAATTCCTTGTGAAATTCTGAGAAATTTGAGTGTAATGTCGACCAAATTCCAAATTGGCTCAATTACACCCTCTTTACACACCAAACGATGCACTATGGCACTCATTAATGGAAATATGGACTAATACTTTTACAAATTACCTATGATCATAAAATCGACCTCGAATTCACACTCCTTGCAAAAAATCATGAAAAATGAGTATAATGTTGCCTAAGTGCAATCAATATACCTCATGGCACGTTTTTCTATGCAATGTCAAACTTAGCTCCTTCTCTGTACACAAATTTATGCAGTCTGTACGTCCTTGGGATCCATGCCCTACGCTGAGATCTATTCCACCTCGAAGTGTGTGGACCTCAAGATGTGTGCACATAAATAGGACATGGGCCCTCCAACCATACCCGCACCTTCCACTTAAGTCGGCATCATATTAAATGTGGGTCAGCGGGGTTTGTTGTAACAACCACCATATTTGGCATATTGGTTAGTGGATGGACATAATTTGTTGGCATTGGCGGGAGGTGTAGGGTCCAAAACCCGTGGACACCTATATATATAGTATGTATTTTTTTATTGGTTATATAGTTCAAATATAGTATATGGTCTTAATTCCCCCGTGGATTCATAGGTGTTGGTTATAATAGATACCATGTGACCATAAACTATCGATCTAAGGCTAAACCTTCTTCCCTTTTTCCACCCATTCATATAACATTACAACCTTAAATAAAATCTTTGTCATATATAGTTAATAACTAATGCAATGGCGTATTGGTAATGGGCTTGTGTAACGTTTAGGGGAGGTCACGGGTTCAACCCCTGTTGGCTCCCATAATTTTACATAACCATGACCATCATTGGCCAATGGGAGGTTTCCATGTGGTGGCCTCTCATTGGCTCCCTTGTGCCATGTGTCAACAAATGATTGGTCCAACTTGACCGTACGAGTTGTACCACATCACCTTCCTATTCAACATATGGTGTGCCACATTAGCACCATATGTCCTATACAATCATGCCACATGTCACCCTTGTAGTGGTGACACATGTCACCTTGACCCTTTAAATTTTTCCTTTTTTCCTTGGTTTGACTCGAAATTTGAATGGCCATAAATTTTGCATATGAACTCCATTTGAGCTGATTTTTGCATCATTGGAAATCTATCACCGAGCTCTACGCATTGATGGAATTTTTATTAGCATTTTTAATACTTTAGTTTTTAGTTTTTATGGATCCTTTGGGACCTCTATGAAAATTCTAAATGCTTCTGGACCTCTACGAGAGTTGCTTAGATCCTCCTGGATAATAGGGTTTTTCATCAACCTTTTCAAAACACCTTTTAGAAGATGTGGCATTGGATCAACTACCATTTTCTTTATGTGAAGATGGTTTGGAGGCTCATACATGGAAACTTATTTTCCTTTAGAGCTAGTCTCAGAGGGATTGTATTTATGAGCCCAAGTCTAGACATTTATGTCCCATTTTCACATGAACATGTTTTAGGGATTCCCCCATATGGAGGGACACTTTGGATTCCCCCTTGTAGAGGTGTAGGGTTGTTTTGGATTCCATTAGCCATTTTCTAGCCTTGTGGATGAAAAATACTTCATTAATATGGTGGGTTGATGGTGAGCATCTCGTTGTGCCAAAAATCATTGGGCTTCCTCCAATTTGGGGCATTTGTGATCACATCACTCTAAATCACTATTAAGGTGCATTTTCTTTGTCATGCAACTATCTATGGTGCATTGACCTATTATTAGGGTTGTAACATCCCCCAACTTAACATAGGAACATTATTTGTGGAAAATACACATAAATTCAAAATTTTGTTTTGCTAATTAATTCTTGTAGCTTATGATCTACAAATCAAACACATATTTAACTAGATTAAGATACCCATAACTAAATGCATATACAACATTCTAAATTAAACATAATGAAACCAAATAATCATCTACAACATTCTAAATTAAACATAATGCAACCAAATAATCATCTACAACAACACATAAAAAGCATTCCCATGCACAAAGTAAAACACAACCATAAAACTCATAAGAAAACATAGAAAATAGATAAATACATATATTTTTCAAACATTTTTGCAACCAGTTGTTTGGGAAGGATTTTCCACCCAAACATAGACTTTGTATTGCAAATCTCAAAATAAATTCACCCCTAAGATGAGGATAGGAATCCATAAGAGAAGGGTTCCTCTCACAGTCCACTCATAGCCCAAAATCCCACAACCCACAGGTAGTCTCCTACATTTATCTCGAATTTCCTCCAACTCTCTTCCTCTTGACCTACCCAACCTAAGGAGTGTACCCGTTCACTTTTATCAATGCATTGGGAATCCCATTCTTTTATCAGGGTCTCTCTTGCACATGTAATCAGTAATCTCTCTATTGGGAACTCAAGGGAACTCATTGCTAGGAAAAAATACCAAGAAAACAACAACAACACTTGTTGTTACAGTGAAACTCACACAAGAGTTCACTCCTTGGTCCTGACAACCTGGGTCTTCAATATTTATCTCTAGAATGCTCCAAAAATACTCCATCGTGCTCAAGAATTCGCATAGCCTTCTTGGTCTAGCTCCAATATTCTTTTTCCTTAATCCTTTCTTGTTTTTCATGCCAAAAACTAAATGTGTAAAAAGTGTCTATCCTCCCCATACAAATCTCCTCTATTTTCCCAAGAAAGTTGAATTCTCACTTTGCCCAATGTTGACTGTTCTACAACCCCATTTCTTCCAATAACTATGGGGCGTGACTCTTACACCCACCCTCTTACATGGGTTTAATTATTGGGCTCTCATACACTCAAACATAAAATATAATTTCTCCCCAATGATAATAAAATTCATAAATATGGGTTTGGATTAATACCCACAATTAATTTCCTCCTTGGACCAATCTTAGACACTCCTAGGTATTCCCCTTTCTTGTGGATTAATCAGCCCCCATCTCTATCCATATTCCCAGCAGCTGGTATCACATTATATTTATTAAAATCAGAAAATGCAATTTGCATATTACATTGTTTGGCCATATCCATATTCATATCTACATTATGCATTAATTAAACTGGAAATTATAGTGGGGATGTTACAAGGGTTTCTTCGTGTATTTATCACTCACTCATTTAATACAATTTGCACATTCATTCTCAATTCTTTCTCTCTTTCTCGCTTCTTTCTCTCCGTTTTTTTTGCAAGATTTGTGTGAATTTATCTAGCTAGGTTCTCTGTGAATTTCACATGGTATCATATTATGTTTCTAGGAGAAAGTGCATAGGAACTTTATTTGTAGTTTTAGGATCAGAAGATTCTAACAGTTAGAAAGAATGGAAGTACCAATGTTAGAACTTCTTATGCCACATAACTATTTCAAGTGGAATCCAAAGATTCTATTTCTTCTCAACTGTAGAGGCTTATACTAAATAACCATGACAACATATGGATTTTGGATTTATCTACATGTATGTTTCTCATGGAATTCAATTTCATGTAGAGGACGAATCACTCTCAACTCCGAATGAATTATGGACCAAACTGGAGTTTCTATTCAGGAATAAGGAAGATTGTGAATATTACATGCAGGAGATTAACAAGACAAAGCCAACAAAAAATCCACTAGAAGAAAAAGATTCTCAATTTGAAGAGACTTTTGCATGTGCCATGCATGCATCTCATGATCCACATGAAGATACTTATACACAAGTATCTACACATCCTTTTGTTTCATTCATTCAATATAATGTCTACTCCATTTCATATATGTTTTCCAAATCAGATTCAGATGATAGACAGTCGATTATCTTTTGAATGATCTTGTCTATCATAGAAGGATGATATTCCAACTTGAGGTAGATCTACATGTTCTCACATCCATAGAACCAATAATGTGCATGCATTGCTACATAGTTCTGGAATTTAACCCTCTAGCCTATGATGAAGGTGAGGGAATATGTATTGGACAATTTTCATGAATGAACGGGATTTGGATATTTTTATTTCCAATAAGAGATAGTGGATATATGCATACATATCATCGATGCATCTAATTCATAAGATATGTAAATACATATACATATTCAAAACATATTCACATAGCATAAACTTTCACATTTGCAAGGTCTCCTTGGAGTCAAGGACACAGTTCCTCGACAACTATCTTTCTTTCCTTCTTCATTTTTGATGCATTGTAATTTTATGGGGGGTTTTCCCATGAGGTTTTCTCTCTTTCCTTGATTTTTCAATGTTCATTCATTTATATGCATTGTAAAATGGGTACCGAACATGGCATTGTAGCTGGGACCCATTCTTTATTTACACCATAGTAGTGTTCAAGGGGGGTGTTGGAGATATTACACACTCACCTAGTGATTAATTTTCTGAAGTTCGATAGTTTAAGTTTGAGGGTTCTATACAAATATGGAATATTCTCTCTATAGTGTATTTCCTAATTTATAGGGCACCTTCTAAAAAATAGGGGTGCCTCCCTCTTCAATTTGACTTCAACTAGACTAGTGGAGAGTTTAGTTAGACTAATAGAGGACAAATCATGCATGCAGTAGTTTCTTTTTTCTCATGTAGCAGTTGATTTTTCCATGCATAAGGAAATGAGGGCACATATATCATGCATAAGCACCTTTCTCTCTCCTCCACATGTGTTAACTCAGTTAACTAATGGTTGCTTTGACAGTTGACTCGGACTAAGTGGTAGATAAACTCCAATTTCTGTAAGTGAGTGTCTACATCACTCTAGATCACTACTAAGCTGCATTATCTTGGTCATGTAGCTATCTATGGCACATTGACCTATTATTAGGGTTTCTTCATGTATTTATTACTCACTCAAGTAATACAATTTGCAAATTCATTCTCAATTATTTCTCTCATTCTCGCTTCTTTCTCTCTGATTCTTTTTGCAAGCTTTGTGTGAATTTATCTATCTAGGTTCTCTTTGAAATTCACATGGTATCATAGCTTTTTTGGAGAAAAATTGATTTCTTTCACACTTAGAAAAGAATTACCTAGGATGTAACCACTACCACGCATGAAAGGATTGTTAATTTGAAAAACAGGGTTTTAAGGTAAGCATGTTGGGACTTGGAAAAATGGAGGAAATGCTCCATTCATCATGTTTCCCAGTCCTGGGAAAAGTTCAATTCCCATAGGCGTGCTAAAATTTGGATTATCTATGCTTCCCATGGATGGAATTGGTGTATGGATGTTCCCCCCTCCAAACTAAAAATAAAGGAATGGGGTAGATGAACTCCCCACTAACATGTTCAAGTTAGGGAAGATAGGTGGTGTAATGGACACAACATGAGGCATTCCAATAGATGGAATCCAAAATGAGAAAGAACCACTATAAGAAGTAGAGTTTTGAGCCCTATTAAATGACATCTAAAACAAGAAATTTCCACCACCATACAAAGTAGAGGATTGGGTCCCAACACCACTACTAGGAGTTATGACATGAGGGATGATATGCCCACCTAAAACTCCATAAGTGGATGGGACTAAACTTACCATAGCGATACCTTAAATGGGAGGATTGACTCCTCCACCAAAAACAGAAAATATGGAAGTATGGGTTCCCCCATCTCTTGAAGTACCACTATTTTTAATCATTATAAACCACTAGTATAAAGGATTTGTGTGAGAAATAGGGTTCCGACTATCAAAATTGTGAGCATGCAAAAGAGATGGACTTTGAGACTCAGTGAGGGGTAGATTAAAAATATTTGAAGTTGGATCAATAATATATTCAACCTCGATGGGCCCAATATTTTCCTATGGAGGAGGATATGGAACCCTCCCAGGTATAGGAATGTGACCATCCAAATCACTTAAGTACCCTTCATTCAATAGCTCTTCCTCACTATGGTCTTCTTTCCCTAGCTCTTCCCTTGCAGGATTGTTGACGCAAACCCCCTGCCCTTGGGCTGAGATCCGCATAGGAACTTCACTAAAACCATGCCAAGGGTTAATCAAACCCTTTGCTAAGCCACAAAGGGATTTGGGTTTTTGGGAGTTGTAGAGTCCCGATGTATTTTTGCAGCTCTTAGAAAATGTCGAAATGCCAATTTTTAGCGAAGGTTGACTCCTTCAATGCGCCGAACACATGCCACCTACTACTCACTAGTTTTAGCTTTCGAGAATTCGAGTGAACAGCCAACAGTCGTTCCTCTTCTCTTATGATTCCCAAAACTTCGAAATTCTAGAATGCCGAAATGAGCTCAACGTCCCATGGAATGCGAGATCAATGGTCTTTCAGGAATTTCACTGAATCTTGATCCCTCCTTTAACTTCCGTCGCACGTACCCTATGACCGAGGCTTGGGGCCAACCTTTTCAGTGTTTCTCTCTTCATGATTTCGGGAGTCGCATTGATCATGCAACTCTACTTCTTGGGTCCCGAAAACCCTGAAACCCAATTGGTGCCCCATAGCTATCGTCCCTCGACTTTTCGGGAATTCCTCCTTTCCCTCTTCAAGATTTCGTGAACCGGGAGTTTGAGACTCTCGATTCCAAAGTCACTGCTTCCTATACTTCTTGAACTTTGGAAATCCGAAATAATGAAATTCCATGCCAAAGGCACACCGCAGTTCGCAACTTCAGGATTTTCAATGCTAAGGGTCTCGGTTCCTTGTCATTAGAATTTCTAGTATGTTGAACCCCGGATTTCCGAAATTCCAAAATTCCACTACTGATAATCCCTTTTGCGATCCGGGAGTTAGAGTGACCAAGGGTTTTGGCCTACACTTTGAACTTATGGGTCTCGAATTCCTGAAATGATCTGATAGCTCAAACAGACCACGATCAATGGTCCATGTTGATTCTTGGTGTCAGGGTGGCGGATTCATCCAACTCCTAGCCACCTTGTAGCTCCTCTGGATCCAACGGCCCTCGCAACTTCGCGAGTTCTCCACGAAGAATTCTAACTACCAGATGCACTCCTCAAGGAATTTTGTCCGAACAACTTGGCACTCTCCCTCCTGAACTTAACTTCTATGAGGCGACTTCGGCCTTCGTCTACCTCTGAACACTTCAAAGGTTAAATCCCTCCTGAGCTTTCACTTATAACTCAAACTTCCCAAGAGGATCTCTGTTCGCACTCCTTGCGGCAAATCTTCAAATAACCTATGGTTATTTGTGTCTCCGACCCTATGCACTCTTTGCAATAGTGGTCCTTCAACCTTCCTTCTAGATTTATAAGATCCAAGGCTTTAGCTAGCTTGCGCACACCTTGCACGGCTCTGTGCTTCACCTGCACTTCAGCTGGTATGAGAACAATGGTATCTCTCCTCATATTTCTGAGATAAAACTTAGACCCTCGTCAACACACACCTTGCGGACGTTCACTATACTCCTTGCAGGAATTCTCAGGAAGATAAACAATTGAAAATCATTCTTCTTATCTCTTAGACTTCATACATTCCACCATGAAATCCCACACACACTACAGCATTGAAATAAAATCATAACAGATAAATAAAACAACTATAAGCATACCATTCAACTAATGTAAACAGCAAGCATCATAACACCATGAAAGTTGAGTCAAAGTTTCATATATTTACTCAAGTGCTCTTGTACATGGGTTCTTCTCTATAGCTCTCTGCTACAGCTCTACAACTTATGAATTCTGAATGATAATCAAAAGTTACAATGATACAAGGCTGAGGGTGTCTATATTCGTTTTCCCTCCTATGCTTCTAAAACTATCTAAT
>CBVK0100028931.1:0-27754 GCA_900067695.1 Picea abies | reverse complement strand
TGGGGTTATATATGGAGTTGAACTTTCCAAAAGCATTGGAGCCTACAAAATTAATCATCTTATCATCATTTGGAGGCATTGTCAGTGTTCCAAAACATGTTTTCATTCTACTGTCATACTCCCCTTACCTTTTATGGATCATTTGCAGTGAAGTGAAAAATTATGTTACCAAACAATTTGGGTGGCTATGGTGGAAGTTTTTCTTCACCCGAGCTTTGTAAAGGCCAGTTAGAGTAGGGTCTTGTATATAAATAAGCACGTGTGCAAGATTTTCAGTTTTCAGTTTGCTTTTAGTATTTGAATAAGTGACCCCATAGCCCTAGGATAAGACACTGAAGTTGCTTGTTCTTAGAAGCTCACAGGGTAGCCCTAGGATAAGACACTGAAGTTGCTTGTTCTTAGAAGCTCACAGGGAGCATGCCATCCCCCGTGGAGCCAATGTTATCACATGAATTTGTCATGGGTCATATGTAGTTATTGTTAAGACCTAGGTCTACACCTCTATCGAGTCTCTCTCTTTTCTGCTTTCCTTCCTATGAGAAAATGTAGCATTCACAGCAGTTCATTTCGGGCTTGAAATACAGGCAAACAAACAAGTTCAATTTTTAGTCGTAAGATCTGAGCGAGAGAAAGATCAGTCATCATATCAAGCAAAAGGTAAGTCACAACCATCAAATCTCATTGGAGAGAGATCGACGGTGATAAGACATTGCGTGGATCGGGAAGCAAATTAAAGTTTCTACAAGTTGTGAGCCCAGAATCGCTCAGGATCGTGGATCTTCAAGCAAGAGTCAGGCGATCTCGTACTCCGGGAGGAAGCACGCAAAAGATGAGTGAGTAAAGGACTCCCGAAGGCCTGAAGCTTGGAATTCATCTGGACCATCCATCAATGAGGACACGTAGTGCCATATCACTCTCCTCGAAGACTTAGCACTTCGTAGGATTGCGTGAGCAAGCAGAAGAAGGCTCCTGAAGCCCGAACTCCCGAAGTAAATATCGGTCGTCCAAAACAAGAGGACATGTGGAGGCAGATTGCCATATCCGTTCGACTATCACTCCGAACGAGTCGGAAAGCATTTATAGCTTGACACCAAACTGTTGGACCATGCCATAACGGATATAACAAGAGTTAATGAGGCTTCATACCCGTTACAAGCGAACCGTTGTCGAGTTTCCTATTTATCCCATCGCGCCATGCACAAAGAACACTTTTGCTAACTAAGAATTTGAGCCCACAAACCAAGTGAATTGTATACAGTGATCATTGCCCTCTTGCTGTTTATTCTAGTGCAGTATCTGAGTTAATTGTGAACCCGATATTATTAATCCCGAGCGCATATGTCCGACGAGCTCACCGCAGTTGAAGAATCAGTAAAAAAAGTACTCCTTGACTTGATGACTGAAAGAGTCATGTCGGAGAGAGGATTGTCTACCAGTCTACAAGCATCATCGATGAGAGGACTGTCGGCCTCTCCGTCCATTGCTCAAGCCAGACCATCACGGCCCGCAGACGAAAAGCGAACTAAACACAGAGACGATCTCAAGAATGCTAAGTTGATTCCGAGCATATTACCCACCTACCTACCACCTCTAAGCGGCGTAATAAATCGAGACAGTGTGCCCAGAGACTTTGAGTACGAAGTGGTCACTACATACCTCCCGAAGGGGATACGCGCAGTTCGCATGGATCAAGAAAAGATAGCAGCGTTGAAGTTTAGCGACTTCAACCTCGGCGACAGGAAGGTCTACAGCATGGTCACCCCACATAACTACCTGACCAGGACAAAAGGAAATAATTCAAAGATAATTCCTCAGTCATGGACCCATAACCTTGTGCAGTCCACACTGCTCAACGTCATGAAGATCCCGCACTTCGGAAGGCATCAAGAAGTTAATGCATGCATCAAACTAATGTTGTCCTGTTACCATGGAGGATACTTATGGTTAAACTGCCATATCACAGCAGATCTGACACTGATCAATCGGATCACAGAGCTAAGCATGCAAGGCCCTGACCCATGGGATTTTTATCCAAGAAAAGCCATGGATCGTGCTCTTGCATAGAATATTAAGGACACTTACGACGATGTCGATAAGGGCATGTGAGGATACAAGGTAGCTTCTATATAGAGCAATGCAGTGCACCTTGCCTACCAATTGATCACAGGAAAGTTGGTGTGAAAGAATCGACCCACCCAAGTCACGGGGTTCATAGTCGACCTCGCAAGGAAGTGTGCAGAAGGACTTCAGATGAATTGGGTGCAGTACCTGGTAAACCAATTGGAACTCGACTGTAGGGAAGTGCAAGATCAAGGATATTCGTTCCACTTCAACTGGATTCTCATACTGGTTGCTTTCATCACATGGGAGATGTCGGAAGGTGCGACCTTCCCGGACATCGATTCGTTTGAACCTTTGGCCACGAATTTCAGTACATGGTGGTACTCGAACGACATGAATGGGAAATGGCAGTCAAATGTCATGTTCCACACATATTACAACCAGCTGAAGATAGCTATCCAGTCTGAGCCTTGTATCACCCCGAACACTCTCCACAGGTTCAATCCCTTGATGAAATTCAGCTCAAACTACCATTTCATCTATATCATAGCATGCACTGATGAGCACAAACAACAGCTACAATCATACTACAAGTTAACAGAGGAGGATTTGGAGGAAATCACTAAGGAATGGTCGGCAGACCTCCTCATCCTATCAGACCTCATGGATATATCTAATATTGACAGTCCCGAAGAATTGCATGATACCCCTAGACCCAGCAAGACAAATAATAATGAAGACACCCAAGATGTCAGAAGTACCTCTACGAAGACTGCTTCCATCTCAGCAGAGAAAGGAGGAGATGGCGGAGAGATAGATGGCATAGAAGCTGAACAGAAGAAAGGCGAGGCTACACTGCCTAGAGACAAGGAGGACCCCTCAAAGAAAAGGAAGGTTTCCCCACCGAAACCCTCATCCCGAAAGAAAATGAAAGCAACCAGGACCAAATTTGAGACTACCCTCACATAAGATGACTTTGATTTTATTGTAGTATCCCTAAATGATGCTTCATTGTAGATAGCAGAGAAGCAATAAGCTAAGCAAGAGGAAGTGTTCAATAGGATCAAGGTTTAACTTCAAGGAGTGCAGCAGGCACTATAGTTCAGCCATGCAGTTTCCACTGCGCCTCCGTCATTGGAAACACGGGAACTAGGTGATGAGCCATCTCCACTACACTGCATCATTGATACAGTTGAAGCTTGCCTTCGATGAGATCAGGAAGAAACAACACAAGACACCCAGGATTTAGTGCAAGTACATAAAGACCTTGAGGACCAATGCAGTATTGCAGAATGGGAAAATATTCCTCTGCAAGTGAAATGGGATGAAGAAAAAACACAGTTGCAGCAAAGCAAGGGACAGTTGCTCGCAGAGAAACTTGAAGTTAAGTAAATGTTCAGCAGAGCACTTCCCTCTAGGACAATTGTCGAAGTAAATACCTATGAGTGAGTTCCACGGCAGGTGGCACAACTTGAAGAGGTAATCTAGTAGCTCCAACAGCACATAGCATACTTGGAGCTCCACACTGTGCCCAAGACCCCTCAAGATATAAGAGACCTAAGGGAAGAAAATACCCACAGCACAGTTAACAGATTAAAATCTCTTGCCTTGGAGTGCAAGCAGTTGAGTAACCGCAGTGATCAGACCTATGAAAACCTCACTAAGAACCCAAAGTTACAGGCGCTGGAGTCGCAGCTCCAATAAGCGAAGCAACATGCAGACACACTTCAGGCACAGCTGAAGGCCCTATCAGTCATAGAAAGAATGAAGAGGTCTCAAGAACAACACATAGCTCAGCAATAGATCCATATGATCCAAAGAAAAGTGATGGAAATAACTCAACGAATCCATCCAGTACAAGATAAGGCATGTTTTTTATTTACAGAGGTCAAGAGCCAAGGAGAAGAGCTAGAACAGGTCATCATCACAACAAAACAGTGCCTAGAAGGGCCAGTGAACGACACAGTGATCCAGGAGTTCACCGAATAAGAGGCCACAGAAAAGAAGCAAGTCAAAGCATCTCGATCCAAGCTTGAGGAAGAATTGCTTAGACCAGAGTGACTCGGGACGAGTCATAGGTGAGTGTTGGGGGCATGTTGGCCCTTAACCAAGTTTTGTAAGTTTCTTGGTCATGTTGACCTATTTTGGGACTTTGACAGTCTGTCGAAGGAGGAGTGCAAGAAAAAGTAGAGATCATCGGATCTCGGCCCACTTTTGGATCCTTTTTGGGTTTTGGTGAATATGTAACAACAACGGGATGTTGTCCCATGGGTTTACCCATGTTTAGGCCTATTTTGTATGTATAAATAGAAGGATAGGCAATGTAATAAGTAGTCGAATAATATATCTATGTGATGTAGGCTAAGTTCCAAGAGTTGGATCTATGTGATCATGGCTTTGTGCATTCTGTGTAAGACTTGCAGAGTTGAGTGCAAGTCCTTGTGCGATACTATAGACGAATTAGTGCTATAATGCAAGGAAGAAGGATCTAGCAAGCTGCGAAAATCTTATGTCCTGTGCGGAGTAATGGTTTTGAAGGCTTTGTGCCTTTAACCGGTTGACTGAAGACAAGAAAGAAGAAGAGTTGGTGGATGTAGCCCCAGGTTGGGGGTGAACAATGTAAACATCGTGTTATGTGCTTTGTGCTTGTATTGATGTGTTCACATGTTATTTTCTAAGTGATTTGATATGTTTAGATAGATCTACTTCTTCTTTGTGCTTATGGTATGTGAGAATATTAGATCTGATCCATATGAATGTGCTTAGTGCTTAGAAGAGTTGGTGGACGTAGCCCCAGGGTGGGGGTGAACCACGTAAACGTTGTGTTGTCTTGATTTATGCTTGTCTTAATGTGTTTATGTCTTCTTTTGCTAAGTGCTTTGAGATGATTGGATAGATATGCTTATGCTTAGTGCTAATGATATGGGAGAATACTAGATCTGATTCATATGAATGTTCTTAGTGCTTGATCTGCTAGATCTAACCTATCTATTGATTCTAAGTGCTTAAGTACGTTATAACAGTGTGAATTTTGTGAAGCCCTATTTTATCAGCGAAGTGATTAATGATTAGATCTTGTAGAACTAGTGGTGCTAAGTGCTTTATTAAGTAGTACAATCAGAGATCTGTGTCCTAGTTAGGGTTGCAAACACCGGAGTCTTGCAACCACCCCTTCCTCTACCTCAGGTGAGACTTCATCTGCTTCACAGGTGTTGTCGAAAGGGCTGGTAGTTAGGGATTTATTGGTGTCTTGTTGTAGTGTTGAACCCTGGGTCTTCCCTTGTGCCAACAATTCATACTAGTTGAATTAGGTTTCAAATACTTGCTTGCTAGTCTCCACTCTAACACATAGGCAATAGATTATTCTCACTAGTTCTCGAGAAATTGCCTTTTCTTCAACTAATATATAGAATGACTTAATAGGTTGCCACATTTATCTTATATAAAATGTTGCATTGAATATTAGAGATCTAATTACCATAAATTTGAAGTGAAAGTGTATCAAGAGAGAATTACAACCATATCTCAGTTCATTTACTATTGAATTTCCATCATAGCTAGGATTAATCATGTCATAACATAATCCATCAAAATGACAAACAAATCCTATCATTGACCCATTAACCTAACTCTTGTCATTTCCACATTTATGACTTGATTAATTCATTGAGTGCACTTGACTAATATTCATGTAAATATGGTGATTGAATTGACTCCCATCTTTTTGTTTAACACAATAGTATGATTATGTGACTCGAGGAATATATATTTTCATGAATTTATTAATGAATTGATTATTTAGAAAGAGAATTCCACTCCCCCCCACCATGTGCCCCTGATCACAAAGGTTTGTCTCATCTCCCTTAAGAAAAACTAAAAGAAACTCATAAATTAAAACTACCTACCTCCATTTCCCAACTACACTCAACTGAACAAAGAATATTAATATCCAAGGTTAATATTTATTTGACTGACGCAACTAAACTAACTAGCTCAACCACATGGTTAAGACTTATTTAGTTGACTAAAAAAACATAAGAAACAATAATATACAATTCTCCCTTTTAGGAATGTTATAACTTAACCTAGTGGAGGGGTGAAGGGTTTAAAGCAAGCACAATTCATCCACCCCTCCCAAAGTGTTCCATTGAGATAATTCAACTTCACTACTACTAAATACTAGATGGATGCAACTAGGAAGGGTTTTATCCAATTCATCTGCAACTTGCCAAGGTGCTTGAGGTACCTATTTCTCAAAATCCTTATTCTTAATATAGCAATCATGTCATGACTTCTAGTGTGAATTCTTGACCATGTAGTGTTGTTGTGCTAAAATGTGATCTTCCTCTAATTTCATTAACATTATAAGGCATATTTGCATCAATTTTTACTCCAGATTTTTTGTATCTTGATAAATTAACAGATTCAACATCATAAATTATGCAAGTACTATCACCTCTTTTCCATAGACCAAGTTGAAACAAGTGTGCTTCATCAACTTATTGGTTGTGGTCCTACATACCTAGAGTATTGAAGGTATCTTCTCATCCCAATCGTCATAGTTAATATCACAAACACTTTTCAATCCACACTCCCATATCTTATTGAATGCCTCAACTACCCCATTTTCTTGTGGTTGATAGGGGTTGTTAAAATGACATTCCACCATGATTTTATGAGTCAAGGTTTTAATAGTTTTGTTCATGAAATGTTTACCTTGATCTGTCATTAAACTCATGTTACATTTGAAACTAAATATAGTGTTTTTAAATAGGAATATAGTGGCCATATGCATGCTACAATCTCGGTTTAGTGTCTCATTTTCCCATTTAGTAAGGTAATATAATGTGGTGATGATGTACCAAGCCCTAGAGTTCATACTAGGAGGGTTAATGGGCCTAATGAAGTCCAATGCTTGGTTCTTAAAGGTATATAATTCAACTATTGGGTGTAGTGGTGGTTAATTCTTCTTGGAAGTTCCAATCCTATTCACTATCAAATGTTTCAAGACTAATCATATTCTTTATTACTATGAGCCATAATAATGCTACCCACGAGACTTTATGAGTAGTGGAATTTTATCCATAATGGCCTCCCACTACCTTGCTATTAATTTCCCATAGGATTCCTACACGTTCATGGTCCATAACACATTTCTTGATTATTTCTTCTACACCCAAATTGTATAGCTTCCCCATAATTATCTGATAGTCCATATCTCTAAATACCAATTTTTTTATATATAGTTGATTATCCTTGAGATGAAACTCTCGTAGTGAGGAAGATGATGATGTCTTCCAAGTAGTCTCATAGTGATTCCACTACTCTCATAATGATTCCCCTATAAAAAGATAAAATCTCTAGTAGTTGGTCATAAAGCAACCCTCCAAAATCTCCAGTTTACACTCTAGATAAGTGGTCTAACCCAGCCATCAGTCATTCCTAGATTCACCACAACATAAAAGTCGAATTCTCGAATCAGTAGAAACCATATATATACGTAGCCTTCCAAAATCATATTTTTTAACAATTACTTTAGTGCATAATGATCTATGAAAAATTTAAAGTTCCCTCTTAGAAAGTAGCTCTTGAATTTATACAATAAATACACCATTGCCAACCCTTCTCTTCCTTTGGTGGTGCATTTATATTTGGCCTTAGATAGCTTCATATTATCCAAATAAATCAAATGATCTAATTATCCCTCCCTAGGATGTGCCATTATTTATCCCAAAGAAATTCCTAAGGTGCCAACATGCACATGAAATTTGATGGTTTGATCTAGAAAAGTTAGGATCAACATGCTTGTAAAATTCTATTTCACAATATCTAGGGAGAATTAGCATTTTGTAGACCACACAAAGTCATATAATAGGGAATATTCTAAGGTAGAATTGTAGGTTGAATATAGATCCTTATATTCAACAATACTCCATTAGATTCACTCTATGTTTGCAGATACCTATCGAGTATGTAATACCAAGCTCTTGGACCCTATTTTAGCCCATAAAAGGATTTATTTGATTGGTAGACATAATTATTTTTGTCAGTTAGCATAAAACCTTTTGGTTTCTCCACATAAACTTCTTCCTCAAGGTCACTATATAAAAATTCTTATTTGACATCCATCTAGTAGACTTTGAATTTTTTGTAGCATGCAAAATCCAAAAACATCCTAATAGCTTCAATTCTTGCAACATGGGAAAAATTTTCTTCAAAGGCCACTCCTTTAGCATACCCTTTTCATACCAATATGTCCATGTTTTTTACTATCTATCCATCTTCATTTAACTTGTTTATGTATACCCATTTAGTTCCAATTACATTCTTGTCATTTGGTCTTGGAACAAGATCTCATGTCTCGTTTTTCTCTATTTGTTTTAGTTCTTCATTCATGGTCGTGACCCAATGGTCATCCTGAATTTCTTGTGTAAAGTTTTGTGGTTCACTCATGGATAACAATGCAAAATTTGCAGAGCTAGATGTATTTAAAAATTTTCTTCTGGTTTGTACACCTGCTTCCTTGTTTCCAAGAATCTGACTGTCTGGATGATGTTTTTGAACATACCTTGATGGGGTATTTGGTTGTGATGTCTCCATTCTCTCTTCTTCCTTGAAATCCTCTTGTTTTTTATACTTGTGCATTCCATCTCCTTGTGGTTCATTTCTAATTGGTTCATCATAGGAATTATCATGGTGTATGTGTCTCTTTGGATGAGGTGGTTGCTCATCTACCTTTACATCTATACTTTCAACTATTTTATGGAGTCTTTTGTTGTAGCACTTGTATCCATTACTTTTGGAGGATTATCCTAACAAGATATCTTCATCATCTCTAGAATAAAACTTACCTAAGTTGTCTTCATGTATTTTAATGTGGCATTTTCTTCCAAAAACTTTGAAGTGTTTTATTGATGTTGGTCTTCTATGTCATAACTCATAAGGGGTTTTATCACTATTTACTCTTATGTGTGATTTATTGAGATTGTTAACGGTAGTTTGAACATCTTCTACCGAAAATGTTTTAGGTACATGTGATTCATGAAGCATGGCCTTGTCCATTTCCTGAATTGTCTTGTTCATCCTTTCTATTGCTCCATTATGCTGAGGGGTTTTGGAAATAGAAAAATGTCTCTTGATACCATGCTTTTCATAATAACTGTTGAATTCATCATATGTGAATTATCCTCCTCTATATGATCTTAGGCACTTTATTTTTAAATCCATTTCATTTTCTACATGTGCTTTGAATATTTTGAATTTTCAAAAGCCTCAAATTTATGCTTCAACAATCCAAACCAAGTCATTCTAGTATAGCCATCAATCAACAAAATGAAATATCTTTCACCTCAAGTTGATTGTGTATTAATGGAGTAAAAAATATTTGTATGAATCATCTCAATAGGTCGAGTGGTGGAGTGTTCTATTGCCTTGAATTGACTCTTGATTGCTTTCCAAACTAACATGACTTACAGAAAACATTATAAGGTTTGGAAATTTTGGTCTTATCTCTCACAACATATTTTCTTCCTAGCTTAAAAATATGATTAAAACTAATATGGCCTAGTATTTTGTGCCAAAGCCAGCTCTCATCAGTTTTACCAATGCATCATTTTTCTTTTCCTTCTTCTAGAACATACACATTTCCTGAAGTTTTGATTTCCTTGGAAACAATCTTTTTTGTATTCACATCCATTACCTTACAACCTTTTGAATGAAACGGAACATTGTGTCCTTGGCCAAAAATTTGACTTACACTCAACAAGTTATGTTTTAGACTATCTACATACAACACAATTTGGCTCTTTGGTCTTTCCCTTCTTATCTTCATCTAGTACAATAGTTCATTTTCCTATAATTCTAGATGGAGCATTATTTCCAAAAGTAACATTACCACATTTTTATTCAGTTAGGAATTCAAACTTACTCTTGTCTCATGTCATGTGCTTGGAGCATCTAGTTTCAATATACCATTGATTTTCTTGATTTTTGGCATATAGATCCAATCCACAATTTTCTTTGTTTTTTATTTTTCTTCCTCCAAACCTTGGTAAAATCTTCTTATTTTCTTGCTTATAGATAGGTAGCATCTTGCTTCTACATTCACTTTTCTTATATCCAAAATTATTTCATATGTGGCATTTGAGGTCATTTAATAGAGGGGAGAAGGCATTTTGATACATATTCATTCGAGGTTTATTGAATCTCATTCCTAATTTTCCATTAAAAGTCCTACAACTCATATCCTTGTGTCCAAAGTTGCCACAAGAGAAACAATATCCATAGAAAAAAATTGGATGCCTTGGAATGACAAACATACTTGTAGGTATCGTTCTTTGTCTGCCAACTTGATAAGATTCAAACACATGTTGCTTCCTTGCTTCATATTTGTTTGCATAGTTGGGATGATCTAGTTCTGACTACTTCTTCTTACCATATTTTGATTTGTTAGGCCGACTATTGTTTCCCTTGAGATCATTTGCATAACTTATAGGCTCCTCACTAGTTAACATGCTGGTGATTCATTCCCCTATGAAAATTTTCAGACTTTCCTTATATCCTAGCCCTATTTTTTCATCTGGTGATCTCTGATTGCTGAGAATGTTATCTAGAGTTTCAAATCCTTTTATGAATTTCATTTGAGTCTTAGACTTTTCTAGATATTTTCTTAAGGACACTATTTCTTCTTCTAGTTTTTCACATATGATCTCCATTTATTTTATATAATTTGTCAATACTTCTTCTCTTATTTTGGCCTCTTCTAGTTGAATTTTTAAGATGACTATATCTTCATTGATCTCATTGTCCTTTTATTTATAAAACTGTAATTGTTTTTTTATTATTTTATTATTTTTCTTGAGTTGGGATATTTCCTCCAGAGTACTAATGAGTTCTCCTTCCATGTCTACTATATCTTGACACTCTTATGTGTCTATTTTTTCTTGGTCATATTTAAGTTGATCCAAACATGTAGCAGTCATTTGATATCACACCTACTCAGCATCCAAGTCTAAATGAATGATTTGAGGATGATCCATATTTCAAGGGAATGGTATGGTATCCACAAGATGTCAAGAAATGGTGTACAACTAGGAAAAATGCAAGGAATATTAGTTCTTGAGTTTACATATCAGCAAATTCCAAATGTCAAATAGAAGCAATTTCTAAACTTCCAAATGTTAGACAACACAACAAATATGACTCCAAATAATTTGTAGATTCATCGATGACTTTCCAAATTGTGTTTAATTCACTGGTGATCTTTAGATCACATGCATAATAATATCGGGTTCAAATTTTGTGTAAATAGTAAATTTGCAGATCCTGGTACCAAATGGTATATGTGTCAACATTTAGATCCAACCTAGAAATATGTTAAATCCATGTGATCTATTTGATCACAAGGCATTCAATTATGGTATTTATAAGATTGTAGCAAACTCAAAATATCTTGAATCTGTTATTTCATGATAAACATGATATTCCATATAATTAAAGTGTTCTCTGATGAAGAAGGGATGATGTAACTTTTGATTTTGTGAATGAAAAAGAGAATACTTGCTTGCTATTAATTACACTTTCATACCTCCATGAGTTTGATGTGTTTTGAGTTTAAATGAGGTGTTGATTCGCTAAATTACTGAATTATTTTTCACAGTTTTCTCTAGAGGATGTAGGGAACCCCTGTTCCATATCAACATTGTTTATTTACATTTATTGTACTATCATTTAATTTTGATCGGTATTCTATTGTGTGGCATTTCAATTTACATTACTATGTGTGGTGTACAGATTGTTTATTTTTATTCCATGAACTTGCAAATTGAATCATTCTTTATTAAGTTATAATCAATAGGGACCAAAAAAGAGTATTGTTACAAAAAAATAAATTCTTTAGTTTGAATAGATAACTACATCATGTTGTTATAACAATTGTGGCCTAATTATATTGTAGTTTAACATTAGATTAGTATTCATTACAAGACAACTTTCCAAGCTTTTGATTTAATTTTAGTTCTCTAAATCTAGTATAATTTTGTCTTTGATTTAGAAGAATAGCATAAATAATTGTTTAATTTGCATATAGAATAGGATTAGTTGCATAAAATTATAATAGATTGATACTATAAAAGTCTTGATTCTGCATATATTGTGCATAGTATTTATCAAGTTAAATATGAACCTAGGATAATTAAATGAATAAATATTTAGATATGTTATCTTTGTAATAAAGAAGAAATATACAAATTGACCGTCAAATCCCATTGCACCAACAATAAGGAATACTCCAACTTGGGGCATTCGTGAGTAAGATGGTCTTCCCTACACAACTTGCATGAAAACTTGACCTTCTTCTCATCCTTCTTTCCCATGTTAGTGTTTTTATTGTTCATGTTATTTCATCCAACCCCTTTTTTGTTTTTATTTTTCTTCTTTCCTCTAGGTTTTTGTTTACCCTTAAGGTTAAATATCTGAACAATATGAACATAAAATGAATAAATTGGGCCAGAGGTACTAGTAGTACCTTGAAAAACCATAGGTAGATACAAAGACATTTGTCTCATTTGGTTCATCACCTAATTATATGTAGCCCTTTCCACAGAGTCAATCACACAATCAACATGCAGTCCTAGTTTCGATTTGGTGGGATTTGTTTCTTCCCTCATTGCATTGGGAAAATTTTGTTATAACTTACAGCAATACTGAGAAGGGGGGGTGAATCATTATTATATCAGTTTTCTTAACTTTCTTTTCTTTTATAAAAATTAAAGTTGTTTAGAAGTGCTTATTAATTAGTAGTACATGCAAAACACAAAACAAAACACATAAAACACATGACACCATAAATTTTACAGGGAAACATAATGTAGAAGAAAACTACAGAACCTCTTTCTTCATATTCTTCTGCATGCACCAACTTACAATTTACAATTTTTTAGCTTGACAGACACCCACCTGTCGCAAATGAGGACACCAATCCTCTCAGGCACCAACATGAGTCACAAATAATAAGGAAACCAATCCTCTTGGGCACCAACCTGACACAAATGAGGACACCAATCCTCTCAAGCACCAATCTATCGCAAAAAATGAGGACACGAATCCTCTTAGGTACCAACCTATCCCAAAAAATGAGGACACCAATCCTCTTAAGCACCAACCTGTCGAAAAAAATGAGGATACCAATCCTCTCAGGAACAAACCTATCGCAGATAATGAGGATACCAATCCTATGTGAGCTTCAACTCACCCTAGAACCACCCTACCACCCTGAATTCTATTTAAAAATGTTCTTATAGAACTAGAACTTTCTCTACAAAAATTAATCGTATAGTTTCATTGAACAATTACATGTCCTTTTTCTTCTCTTTTCATCCACAAAAATATAAAACAAATTGCATCCTTATTTATAGTGTTTTTTATTGAGTTCCCCTTCCTGTATGTGGATGCATAAAAGTTACATTATCGACAAATTTTGACAATATCAAACTTCTTTCAGTTACACTTATGTCTAAATAAAGTATGTGAACGCATGACAGTTACATTGTGGACATATTTTGACCAAATCAAAGTCCAATTAGTTATATGTGGACAAAATTTTGTTCCAGACATTTTGACTAACTCAAACGGACCAAATATTTATTGTTTTACCAAATCATTCATTATCGCAATAATTGACATTCTAGTTTACAAAGAATCTAAGGGTGTAAGATACAGATCACAAGTAGTCAACCTGTTGCACTTGCCTTGCATCATACTCACCCAGTCACCCACCAAATTATGATCTTTCCCTAGTGACTCCAAATTTTCACTCATCCTGTCGTAGTTCACTCTATCGCTTGTCGCTTTCCTCAAGGCACCTTGTGGTATTTTCACATCCATCATTGCATTGTAGCACAAACATTTGTTGATTCACTCCACAATCAAGGAAAATGGAATTTGTCGCAGTCTACTTTAATTATGAACTATGTCGTAGGTCATCCTCATGTTTTGCACACACACTCTTGGAAGACTCAATCACTTCCATGATTTATTTTGTGTCATTGATCCTTTCATCCTTCAATCCTTCTGCGCACTTTTGTTTTCAACCTTTCATGATTTATTATAAGAGTTTTTTTTCATGTGAATATGTGATAGTATAGTAGAAAGAATCCTTCTACGCACTTCCTCTTCATGTGCACCAACTTTGCACCATATTGTCTATGTGTTATGTTGACATCAATGACAACATATCCTCATTAACTCCTCCTTTTTCATTGATGGAAACTCTATTGTTGAGTTTCTCCCCCTGTTAGTGTGTTCCTCTGGAATTCAATACCTCTTGTTGTATGCTCCTCTTTGTTACAATTCTATTTTTCTCCCCCTTTGACATCAATGGAAAAGGGATATTCCCTATTAAAGATGCACTTCCTAAGAGTGACTCCCCCTATCTAAATGTTGTATTTCCTACTGCTCAATTTCTTTCATTTCTCCCCCTGAATTTGAACATGTAAATGTGTTGAACCTTCACATAATAGATCTAGCTAGAAAATACCAGACACAATTGCAGAGAGAAATTGAGAAAGAAGAAGCAAGAGAGAAATAATGGAAGAATTCTCATTAACCTTAATGAATAATAAATAATTTACACATGATATACTCTGTATAAATTAACCAATGCGCACTAGAGGAGAATAAAATGTGCCATAGTGGTGGTATAGAGTGATCTAGACACACACCAGCAGTTACGATAGTAAACTGCCACCTATTCTAGTCTCTCAAATAATTATGGGAGTGAATTTCCACCTAGCTGAGTTAACTATTCTTCAGTTAGCTTACTGAAACAGAGTGAAGTGGGGAGGAGATCGGGGAATCATGGGTAATGCGCTAGTCTGGTGATGATACCAAGGCTAATGCGCATTATCATGGTGATAATCCCATTGTTGCATGGTGACAAAACCAATGCAACATCTAGACTCCACTCAACTAGTCAAACTGAAGTAAAAACTGAAGAGAATATTCTCCCTAGAGGAATATTCTTCCTAAAATATAGGAGACTTTTGACGAGTGTTTATGACACACTGTCAACTCTAAGGGAATAGTTCAGTCCGAGGTTGTCTAAATAACCCAAGCCGTTTGGAATAACTACCCCAGACAAGTTTATCGGCTTTGTTAGCCAATAAAGGGATCTAATCTAAACTACAAAAATAAAATTACTAACTATGGATTAATTAAGATCTACTATATACATTCACTATTCTCACTTTTATATACAAAAATAATATAATCACCAAGACCAAGATAATTGAGATAATAGACTGTTAAATATTGACAAAATTAATACATAAATGATAGCAATTAATCATGTATTTTGTTATCACATGAAGTTGTCAAGGGTCACATCTAGTGGTTGTTAATACCCAATTCTGCACCCATGCTCTGTCTCTCTCTTTTTTGCATACCATTCCTAGTTTTTTTCCCCTTCTGGTTGATATAGTCAATTTCCCTTTTCGATCAAATGACCTGGTTTTCCTTAGTGTCTTGCTTGACTGATTCTCAGCTCAAGGTTTTTTTGTTTTCTTTAAAGGATGAACACATATCGTGATTTTGATCCAAATTACTGGTCAACTTGTTTTCCATTGATTAAGCTCACAACGGGTCATCCAAATCCTTTGTTTGCACAGGTAACATCCATGAGCACAAAACACAACATTTAGAGCAGTTCATTTCAGGCTTAAAACAAAATCAAGTGGACAGGCTCAATTTTCAACAGCGGAAATCTCATGAACAGTTCAAATCAGTGGTTCTCAAACAGTCGAGTTTTCAAAGTCGTGTGGGGATTAACATCTGGACAGAGGTCCCGAAGAGCCAAAGTCCGAACTCCCAAAATAATTGTGGACCATTGATTTCAAACCAACAAGGACTCGATGATCTTGGCAGCAACATCACCAGAAGAGTTGAAGTCTCGAAGCCCCGAAGTAACAAGAGGCTACCATGTCAACCAAAAGAAGGCTACTTCAAGATGTTTCCATATAAACATCTTGAAGTCCTAAAGTAAATATGAGTCATTGAGGGATGAGGACATGCGTCGGCATATCCCACACTCCAAAAATTCAGTAGTTCAGAGGATTGCGGGAAAAAGCAGAAGAAAACTCTCGAAGCCTGAACTCCCAAAGTGAATCTCATCCATCCAAAACAAGAGGACATGGGGAGGCAGATCTCTCACTTCGGAGATACGGAACTCTAAAGGATTGTAGGAGCTATGCACTAAAAAGGCTCGAAGCCCAAAATCCCAAAGTAGTTATGGACCGTTGACCTCAAATAAACAAGAGCCGTTGATTTTTGCAGCAGTATCACTTGAAGGCCTGAAGTCCCGAAGTAACATCCGACTAACACGTCATTGCGGGTCCAACCACTCCACGAGTGTTTTTCAACTCAACACATGGCATCCATCTAACATCGACACATGGCACTCATTTCAAGCATTTTGGACATGTCTTCAGCCTATTTTCGAGTGACACATGTTGCCCCTCCATCCACGATATGTCATCATAGTGACTTCAGTCTGCCACGTCACTCGCGGGAGATCATCCTCCAAGAAGTGTTCGTGTTCAAGTGCTAATATTAGTGCCATCTCCATGTGGGGTTTTAATGGATCCTAGAATTGGTGGGTGTATAAACTTTAGCAGTGGCGCTAAATTTAGCAGGTGCACCCAAATCATAGATCGTGACCAGATCAATGGCCACATCTCATTACCAGGACGTAACATGCTCGAATGTTAAAATTATTGAGTGGTCCCGCAATTGAAGCCATGGTATAGCAGAAGAGCTACATGGTGAAAGGTGGTGAATTGCAAGCTCAAAAGCGGTGTGAATCCAAACCGCCTTTGATGGCCCCACAATCACATGCTTATATAACAACAAATTCGAGAGAAGCATGTGGCCACCCCCAAGGCATTAAACCTCACCAAGATCTCGAGGACAGATCAATTAAGAAAAGAGGGACTAGTAGTTGAAGCCTCAACTCAGTCCATAAATAGGAAACTTAGAATATATGGTCAAGGAGATAGGACTGTCAGCTCGAGGTACCACAATGGACAATTTCTTCTTACAGGCCCATACTGATCTGAGATTGAGTCTGATAAGAGGAAACACGCACATTCTAACAGAAGGATGCACATACGTAAATATTTGAATGGGATGGCCAGATCACACTCCTGGCAGTTGTGGACTGATCTGAGTATAAATAGATCAATTTGAAATTTTGTTATGGTCGTTAACTGGTTGAGAAAAACTCCCTATTTTGTAATATTTTGATAATAGAGTTGTTATATGTTTTTGTATGAGACCTAAGACTTTTTCATTAATAGAA
The DNA here is from genome assembly GCA_900067695.1 of Picea abies. Classification (NCBI taxonomy): domain Eukaryota; kingdom Viridiplantae; phylum Streptophyta; class Pinopsida; order Pinales; family Pinaceae; genus Picea; species Picea abies. The sequence continues at coordinate 10,341 of CBVK0100028931.1, read as the reverse complement.
TTCAATTTCTTTCATCATCTTGTTTAATCTATATTGAAACACTCATGCATGGATGATCCGGACAAGGGTTGTAGTCGTATTGTAATGTAGGTTTAATAATAATACTGTTGTGACTAGTTTTAGTATTTTCTTTGTTACCTTGTTTCTTCTTATGTTGAAATGCACATGCATGGAGGATCAAGACGATTTGTTGTAGTCGCATAGTAATGGAGGTTTGATTATTATGTTGTTGTGATATATTTCAGTGTTTGAAACTTAAGTTCAAGAGTGCTCTTGTGCCTGAGTTTTTCTTCACCAAGCCGCTTGAAGGTCAGATGCCCATGGAAGACTTGTCCACCTTTCTCACTAATTCTTCCTTCTGCTCACCTTTAAACTTAAACCACTGACTGAAGTTAATAAGGACCTCATTTCCCTATGTATTTATTGTCCAGTTTCTATGTTAAAACATTCTCATAGTGATCTTTGTCCACTTTACTTCCATTCATAAAGCTACCTCCACAAACATTTTGATATGTATTGAGATTATCCTCTTGCAATCTTAGGGTGACTCTCAGTGATAAAATTCTTGGCGTCATTGTTGGGGAAAAAATTGAATATATTTCCCTAGGATTGAAAAACAAAGAAATTTTGATTCTAAAGGTGCGTCAAAAATCAATACCTTGAAGATTGAAACTTGCACCTCGTGACTCCATTGTTTTAGTTGTGGCTTCCAAAGGCAGAAACATGAGGTGTACTCCATAGCTGCCTCTGGAAACACCTGAAGCTGACCTAGAAAATATTATCAAGAAAGGAAAGACCTCTCAAGAAGGATTTTCAACTACTGTACCAGGTGATTATGGTAATTTACATGATTCTTCTTTTAAAACTCCAGTAGTTGTATCTAATTCTCCTTTTATACCATCTGCCTAAGTTTCTAGAAGTTTAGATTTTGAAAGCTTTCATGTTGAAATTCCACCTTCTAGTCTTCATTTGGAAGGAGAAAGTTTTGAAACCCTTGTTTCCCCTGATATTGTAAAGTGGTTTAGACCCAGGAACTTAGAATATTTTCCCACTTTAGTTTTTCCTACTCCTCTTCCTATTAAAGTTGTTGTAACTAAAGAGGGGGGAAATTATTTCCCTTTGAACCCTATACAATTCTCCTCCAACACTCAACCCCTTACCCCTAGAAACAGAGTTTCATTCCTACCTGTACAAACCCCATCTCCCCTTTGTTCTCCTACAGTTCACATCCCAATGGCAGGTGAAAATCTTCCTAGAAATAGGATGGATGACATAGTGGCTACTAGATATGCCCCTCTTGTTTTACCTCAGCCTATGAATTCTCTCCCGGTTGGAGACTACCTTAAGTACATGCCTAAGTTCATAGGGGAGGAAGACATAATTGCAGAAGAACATCTTTCAACTTTTTATAGTTATGCAGATAATCTTAACATTGAAAATGAAGATGTGTGGATGGGAGTTTTTGTACAGAGCCTTGATGGTGAGGATAGGAAATCGTTTAGGGGTTTGACTCCTGGATATATTGATGGGATTGAAGCTCTGGATGATTCATTCTTGAGACATTGGGGTGATAAAAAATATTTTCTTTATTATATTACAGAATTTGGGTCACTTAAGAGGATAGAGGGGGAATTTTTTTCAAACTTCTCAAAGATTTAATAAAATTTACAATAAGATTTGCACCGAAATAAAGCCTACAAAAACCTCTGCCAAGATTACTTATGTCAGTGCTTTTGAACCAAATTTTTGCCTCTTGTTGAGAGAAAGAAGAGCTACCTCTTTAGCTCATATGCAAGATGCATCCCTTGAAGTAGAGTATAATATATTGGCAGCTGACAAACTTAGGAGTAAAGCCGATAGAGACAGAATAAAAGGTAGGTTTGAAGCTTCAACCTCTGATTCCTCTGTTGGCCACCCTCAAGTGGATGAGTTAACAAAACTGGTAAAATCATTGTTTTCATAAATGGATAAATTGAAATTTGAAGGAAATCAGAGCTACAGGAACACCCATAATGTTGATAATAGGGGTAATTTCAGAAGACCCAATAATTCCCCTCAGATAATCCAAAGAGATCAAAGAAATAGGGATACAGATGATCAAAAAATCCAAGTCCCTCTCCAAAATAACCTTGTTATTGAGGAAGAAGGAGAGGAGGAAGGAGTTGGCCCTGAAATCCATTGTCTTGGTGACACTTCTTCATCTCCTCATTTAACCTAATCTACATATGAATATTCTCTCATGGATAGCCAACTAAACGAACTAAGCAAAGGGGAAAGGACCAGTGGCAATCCAAATAGATACAACCTAAGGTCAAAGAAGAAAGAGGGGAAGCCTAACATTTCTGATCAGCCTACTAGAGCAGAGAATCCTGCTAAGAGTGTGGCAGTTAGCAGCAAATAAAAAGAGGCACAAAACCCCCATACAGTGGTTAAGAGCCCTACCCCAGAAGTTAAGGAGATTTTGAAGCCTCCCTCCTCTTTTATATTTTATAATGAGATTCAAAAGATTAAAATCCATGTATCTTTTTTAGAGCTAGTTAAGAATGAGAATTTCAAAAGGTACCTTTCCAAAATGTTGCAGCTTGAACCTTCATCTCATCCCATGGACTCAGTCAACCTCCAAGATGAAAAACTAGCTTTCATACTAGGGCCTTTGGTAGAGGATAGGTATGACTCCTCCCCTTGTTTATATACCTCATTGAACATTCATGATAAAGTGTTGCACAATTTCTTGATGGATTCAGGGGCATCTCACAACCTCATTCCTAAGACTGTCATGGATGAGCTTGGGTTGGATGTTACAAAAACCTACCATGACTTGTACTCATTTGATTCCAGGAAGGTGAAGTGTCTTGGGGTTATCAAGGACCTGGTTGTTTCCCTATTCCAATTTCCAATGAAAAGTGTGGTCATGGATATTGTAGTAGCTAATGTCCCCCCTAAGTTCGGAATGTTTTTGTCTAGATATTGGATCAAAATAATAGGGGAAACTTTGCATATGATTATTTCATATGCCACCATTCCTGTGTTTAGGGGAGAACATAGAAGGCTTTATAGGGAAGCACAACTTGCTTACATTATCAGTGATGAAGTAAATCCTACCAACCACCCCATTTTTGCAGTTGATACTGATTTAAGAACCAATATGTTACAGCTCATTGATGCTCCTCAAACACCTATTGAAATTAGAAATCAACCTAGCACCTCTTGTGAAGATCCTCTTCCCAATACCTTTGTTTGGAAGATGTTCTTTGATGGAGCCTCTTCTAAGGAGAATGTTGGTGTTGGGATAGTCTTTATTTCTCCTGCCCAAGAGACCATATCCCTATCTTACAAACTTGAATTTGAAACAACAAACAATGTGGTAGAATACGAGGCTCTTGTTTTGGGTTTGGGGGCTGCTAAAGACATGAATATTGAAGAGCTAGTAGTGTTTGGAGATGTTGAGTTGATTGTTCATCAAGTCATAAATCGGTATCAGGTTAAGCACCCCAAGTTAACGGCCTACAAAAATGAAGTCTGGGATATGGTTGATGGTTTATTCTTGGATTTTAATATCTCATTTGTTCCAAGAGAGGAGAACACTTAATATCTCATTTGTTCCAAGAGAGGAGAACACTATGGCAGATTCATTGGTTGTTTCAACAAGTAATTTCAGGGCTCCTTTTCCCCCCAAACTCAAGTATGATGTGGAAGTAAAATATAGACCGTTTATACATGACAATGTCAAACATTGAAAGGTTTTTGAGGATGATCTTGAGATAATAATATTTCTTGAGTATGGATGAATTTTTTGCTTCACATATTGTTCAAGATTAGGATATTGAAGAAAACCCCCATGCTGATATTTTTCTGAATAAAATTGTTGACCATCATATTGTTCAGTTACCTAGTAACCATATTCCAAAGGGACTTGTCCCCTTGGAGAGATAGTTTGACAGAAAGTGTGTTGTTGTGAAGGTTAAAGGTTCAACTAAAAATGTTGATGTGACTGAATGCAAGTTAGGAACAGAGGACGATCCAAAATATGTCAAACTGTCTAGTAGTTTGTCGAAGGAACAAAGGGTTGAGTATATCAATATTTTAAAAAAAAATGCAGATGTGTTTGCATGGAAATATGAAGATCTAAGTACATATGACACAAACATTATTGAGCATACGATCTGTTTGAAAGAAGAGACCAAGCCATTTAGGCAGAAACTCAGACAGATAAATCCCATGATGCTGCCTATTATGGAAAAAGAAGTGAAAATTTTGTTGGATGCCCAGATCATAATTCCTTTGAGATATTCAAAATGGGTGGCTAACTTGGTGCCTGTGAGGAAGAAAAATGGGGAAATCAAGTTATGTGTTGATTTCAGGAATTTGAACAAGAGCTCCAAAAAAGATAACTACCCCTTGCCAAAAATGGAGCACATTTTGTAGAGAGTGACTGGTTCATATAGGATGTCTATAATTGATGGATTCTTTGGCTACAATCAGATCTCTTTCCTTCCTGAAGATAGAGAGAAGATAGCCTTCACTACTCCTTGGGGAACATTCATGTATGCTTAAATGCATTTGGATTGATGAATGCAGGAGCAACCTTCCAGCGAGCCATGGACATCGCCTTCATTGGGGAGAAAGATAAATGTGTAGTCATCTATCTAGATGAAATTATAGTGTTCTCAAAGTCTGACTAAGAGAATTGTCATCATTTGAAGAAGGTCTTCCTGAAATGCAAAAGTTTTGGTCTCTCTCTCAATCCTAAGAAGTCTGTATTTACTATGAAGGAAGGTAAATTATTGGGGCACATTGTATCAACAGAAGGGGTAAGAATTGATCCAAACAGAGTAGAGGCCATCCAGGCCTTATCTTTTCCTAGATATAAGAAAGAGGTGCAATCTTTCTTGGGTAAGATCAATTTTCTAAGAAGATTCATCTCTAACTTTGTTGAATTAGTGAAGTACATTACAGTCATGCTTAGAAATGGAAATGAGGTGAGATGGAATACTAAGGATCGAGAATATTTTGATCAGATAAAAAATACCTTGACTGATGCACCTGTGTTGATCAACCCTGACTATTCCAATGAGTTTCTAATATTTTTCTTTGCCTCATTTAACACATTGGTTGTTGTTTTGCTACAAAAAAATATAGAAGGGTTAGAGCAGCCTATTTACTTTTTCAGCAGAGCATTGAGGGATGTAGAAATAAGATATGATATCATGGAAAAGCAGTTTTATTCTTTTTGTCAAACCCCTCAAGGATTTCAGAGTATATGTTCTGCATTCAAATATTGTTGCATATGTCCCTTCAGCCTCAGTGAAAGAGATATTGATCCATCCTAACATAGATGGGAAGAGAAGCAAATGAATTGCTAAAATTATGGAATTTTACCTTGAAATAAAGCCAACTAAATTGGTGAAAGGCCAAGGTTTAGCCAGGTTGTTGGCTGAATCAAATTGTAAATATTTGGGGGTTAATTTTATGAACATAAACTCAAAAAATCAGCAAGTTGAGATTGTTGATAAAAGATCTCATGACAGCCTGATCTTGGCAGAATGCACTTGGTATAAGGACATCATACATTTTCTGCAGAAGTTGTGGCCTCCTGATGGCTTGGACAAGAACAAGGTGAGAGATTTGAAGCTAAAAGCAATCAAATATTGTTTCATTGATAAGGTTTTGTATTAGAAAGATCCCCTAGGATTTATTTTGAGATGTCTGGATCCACAAGAGGCCCAAAGGGCCATAACTAATTTTCATGATAGCTTATGTGGGGGGCATTATTTTTGGAGTACCGCAGCTTATAAGATCCTCAGAGCTGGGTATTTTTTTACTGATGTTTGTGCAAATATTAGAGTTTGCGTCAAATGACAAAAGTTTTTTGGAAAGCAGCAACTCAAATATTTTCCTTTGAAACTTGTGGTGGTTTCTGGACCTTTTCAACAGTAGGATCTTGACTTCATTGGATAAATCCACCCATCCTCAAGTGGTCAGCACAGGTGGATTTTGACTGCCACTGATTATTTCACCAAGTCGATAGAAGCCATCCCTACGAGTTCCTCCCATAGGGTAATCATTATATTTCTTGAAGATATCATGTCCAGATTTGGTTGTCCAAGTAGGATTGTTACTAACAATGTTGCCTCCTTCAAAGCTGAACCATTGATCAAGTTTTGTGAACAGTATGGTATTTCATTAGTCCATTCTACTCCTTACTACCCCTAAGGAAACGGTTTGGCAGGGTATTCTAACAAGAGCCTCATAAATATCATTAATAAATTGTTATAAGACAACAAGAAAGCATGGGACTCAAAACCGAAATTTGCCTTATGGGATGATAGAGTTACAACAAAAAGGTCACTTGGTGTTTCCCCTTTTCATCTTGTGTATGGGGTTGAGGTTATTTTTCCTACTCAGCTTGTCTTGCCTATGGTAAAATTTCTTCAGGACTACCAAGGAGAACCTAATGATATGGTCAGGAGGATACAACAGCTAGTAGAAGTACAGTAGACCAAGGAGTAGCTACATGATAAAGCTCAGGACCATCAGTAGAAAATAAAATGAGCCTTTGACAAGAAGGTAAGCCAGGAATACTTTTAGTTGGGAGATCTAGTGCTCAAATGAGATGCACCCAAGCAAGACAAAGGAAAACATGGTAAATTTGAGGCCTTATGGATTGGTCCTTTTAATATTTCTGAGGTATTTTCAAATAACACTTATAAATTGCAGAACTTGGAGGATTCCGAAATTTTTGGTGGCCCTGTCAATGGGCGCCTTCTGAAAATATATTTTTCCTAGGCCATGATTGGCTTTCCATGCATTGTAAATATCACTTTTATTTTATTTTTGTTTGAATAAGTGACCCATATCCCTAGGAGAAGACACTAAAACTACTTGTTCTTGGTAGCTCGCAGGAAGCATGCCATCCCCTATGGAGCCAATGTTATCACATGAAGTTGTCAAGGGTCACATCTAGTGGTTGTTAATACCCAAGTCTTCACCCCTACTCCATCTCTCTCTTTTCTGCATACCATTCCTAGGTTTTTCCCCTTCTGGTTGATATAGTTGATTTCCCTTTTCGATCAAGACCTGAATTTCCTTAGTGTCTTGCTTGACTGATTCTCGGCTCAAGGTTTTTTTGTTTTCTTTGAAGGATGAACACATATCATGATTTTGGTCCAAATTACTGACCAACTTGTTTGCCATTGATTGAGCTCACAGCAGGTCATCCAAATCCTTTGTTTTCACAGATAACAGCCATGAGCACAAAGCGCAACATTCAGATTAGTTCATTTTGAGCTTAAAACACAAGCAAGCGGACATGCTCGATTTTCAACGGCAGAAATATCATGAACAGTTCATATCAATGGCTCTTAGACAATCAGGTTTTCAAATTCGCGTGGGGATTAACATCTAGACAGAGGTCCCAAATCCTGAAGTAATTATGGATCGTTGATCTCAAACCAACAAGGATCGATGATCATGGCAGCAACATCACCAAAAGAGTTGAAGTCCCGAAGCCCGGAACTAATGAGAGGTTTCCACATCATCCAGAAGAAGGTTACTTTAAGAGGTTTCTATCCAAACATCTCGAAGTAAATCTGAGCCATTGAGGGTTGAGGACACACATCAGTAGATCCCACAGTTCGTAAATTCAGCACTTCAGAGGATTGCACGAGCAAGCAAAAGAAAAATCCTGAAGCCTGAACTCCCAAAGTGAATATCATCCGTCCAAAACAAGAGGACACATGGAGGCATATCTCTCACTTCAGAGATACGACACTTTGGGGGATTGTAGGAGCTATGCACTCTCAAGGCTCGAAGCCTGAACTCCCAAAGTAGTTGTGGACCATTGATCTCAAATCAACAAGAGTCGTTGATTTTTGCAGCAATATCACCTGAAGGCCCAAATTCCTGAAGTAACGTCCGAATGACACGTCTCTACGGGCCCAACCACTCCGTGGGTGTTTTTCAACTCAACACGTGGCATCCATCTAGCATCGACACATGGCACTCATTTCAAGCATTTTTGGACATGTCTTCAACCTATTTTCGAGTGACACATGTCACCCCTCCGTCCACAATATGTCATCATAGTGATGTCAGGTTGTCACGTCAGTTGCGGGAGATCATCCTCCGGGAAGTGTTCTTGTTCAAGTGCCAAGATTAGTGCCATCTCCATGCACGGTTTTAATGGATCCTATAATTGGTGGATGAATAAAATTTAGCGATGGTGCTAAATTTAGCAGGTGCACCCAGATCGCAAATCGTGACCAGATCAACGGCCACGTCTCATTGTGGGGACGTAACATGCTCGAACGATAAAATTCTTGAGTGGTCCCGCAATTGAAACCATGATATTGCGAAAGAGCTACGTGATGGAAGGTGTTTAATGGAAGGCTCAAAAGTGGTGTGAATCCAAACCGTCTTTGACGGCCCCACAATCATGTGCTTATATAACAACAAATCTGAGAGCAGCATGTGGCCATCCCTTAGGCGTTAAGCCTCACCCAGATCCTGAGGAGAGATCAATTAAGAAAAGAAGGACTAGTAGCTGAAGCCTCGGCTTAGTCCATAAATAGGAAACTTAGAAGCAAACAATACTATCATCTCGAGGTACCACGATGGACGATTTCTTCTTGCAGACCCATTATGATCCTAGATAGCATCCAACAGGAGGAAACACGCACAGTCTGAAAAAAGGATGCATAGACATAAATATTTGAATGGGATGGCCATATCACACTCCTGGCAGTTGTGGACTGATGTGAGTATAAATATATCAGTTCGAAAAAAATTTATGGTTGTCAACTAGTTGAGCAAAGCTCTCTATTTTGTAATATTTTGATAACAGAATTGTTCTTTGTTTTTGTATGAGACCTGAGACTTTCGCATTAATAGAAGTCAGTTTCTTTCATCATCTTGTTTAATCTGTATTGAAACACTCGTGCATGGAGGATCTAGATAAGGGTTGTAGTCGTATTGTAATGTATGTTTGATTATAATATTGTTGTGACAAGTTTTAGTATTTTCTTTGTTACCTTGTTTCTTCTTATGCTGAAATGCTCGTGCATGGAGGATCTAGACGATTTGTTGTAGTCGCATAGTAATGAAAGTTGAATTATTATGTTGTTGTGATATATTTCAGTGTATGAAACTTAAGTTCAAGAGTGCTCTTGTGCCTGAGTATTTCTTCACCAAGCCGCTTGAAGGTCGGATGCCCATGGCAGACTTGTCCACCTTTCTCACTATGTCTTCCTTCTCCTCTCCTTTAACCTTAAACCACAGATTGAAGTTAATGAGGACCTCATTTCCCTATGCATTGCTTGTCCAATTTTTGTGTTAAAACATTCTCTTACTAAGCTTTGTCCACTTGGCCTCCATTCATAAACCTACCTCCACAAACATTTTGATGGGTATTAGGCTTATCCTCTTGCAATCTGAGGGTGAATCTCAGTGCTAACATATTGATAAAACAAACTAAAGCTAATTTAAATCAATGCATAATCAATTACTCAAATAATATGAAGATATTATAATGAAAACAAAACCCTTTTACTCATAGGACAAAAGCCATTAAGAAATCTGGAATTTCATATTCTTATTCGAAAATACTCGTCCATTCTCCCAAAATTCCAACCATCTGTTACTCATTTTGAAAATAAAAAGTTTACAAAATAAATAACATACAAAAATGAATGGATAAAAATCCTCCTTTGAATTTCTTGGATCTCCATGGCTCTAAACTTTCTCATATATTTATGCCATGAATGAACAGTCTGGGCGTCACTAAAATTTCCGCCACCTGAAATTTGTCTCGTAAAGAAACAAAAATATCTCTCAAATCGGGCATTTTTTGGGGAAAAATCATTTAGAGTAAACTAAATGGGTCCATTTTGTAGATGGGTTTTCAGTTGTTTCTTGAGACTCCTCACGGTTTGGCTGCAATCAGTTCCGCAAAATCATTTGTATGTTCTTGAACGCATTTTCAAATCTTTTCTGTTGTTGCTCATAAATTATTTGCAACAATCCAATGTTATATTTGGATCAATTATCTTGAACGTATTTAGATAACAAAATCAAGCCATGATCAGATCCATACCAAATATCTGATAATAGAAACCTATGAAACAAAAATAAACCAATTTGATAACTTAAATATAAAAATTGTTTATATTTTCCTTAAATATGATCTTAAAATTTTAGAAGCTTCAAGTTGATGCAGAGGAGAAAAATATTAATTTTGGGTTTCCACAAAATCAAACAAATGATAGATAAAAAAAAAAAAACTATTTTGAAATGAGATGCAAAATGACAAAAGAATTTAATTAATTAAACCCACCAAATGATTTT
>CBVK0100028928.1:0-11082 GCA_900067695.1 Picea abies | reverse complement strand
TTTACAAGTTTTCTTCTAGTTTGTACACCTGCTTCCTTGTTTCCAAGAATATGATTGTTTGGATGATGTTTTTTAACATACCTTTATGGGGTATTTGGTTGTAATTTCTCCATCCTCTCTTCTTCCTCGAAATCTTTTTGTTCTTGATAATCATGCATTCCATACTCTTATGGTTCATTTCTGATTGGTTCATCATAGGAATTATCATGGTGCCAGTGTCTCTCTAGATAAGGTGGCCACTCATCTACCTTTACATCTATACTTTCAACTATTTTGTGGAGTCTTTTGTTGTAGCACTTGTATCCTTTACTTGTGGAGGAGTATCATAAAAAAGTACCTTCATTAGCTCTAGAATCAAACTTACCTAAGCTATCTTCATAAGGGGTTTTATCATTGTTTAATCTTATGTGTGTTTTATTGAGAATGTTAACAATAGTTTGAACATCTTCTAACCAAAAGGATTTAGGTACTTCTGATTCATCGAACATGGCCCTAGCCATTTCCTGAACTATCATGTTCATCCTTTCTACTACTCCATTTTGTTGAGGGGTTCTGGAAATATCAAATTATCTCTTGATCCCATGCTTTTCACAATAAATGTTGAATTCATCATATGTGAATTATCCTCCTCTGTCTAATCTTAGGCACTTTATTTTTAAATCCATTTCATTTTCTACATGTGCTTTGAATATTTTGAATTTTTCAAAAGCCTCAAATTTAACACCTAACGACCCAACCCACTAATAACTCGACCCTTCTCCAACCATTAACCCACTAAACCTAAAACCCACTAACCCATGAGTGATCCTCTAACACACTAAAACACTAAGCTTGACAAAACCTAACTTATAAACACTAACCAATAATTGGGCACTAACCACTTACAACCCATGAATGATCCTCTAACACACTAAAACACTAAGCCTGACAAAACCTACCTTATAAACACTAACCAATAATTGGGCATTAACCACTTACAATCCATAACTATTAATCCACCAACCCCTAACCTCACCTAACTCTTAATAATTAGTCAACTAACCTCCCTAACCCCCATCACACTAACCAATAACCCCTAACACCTAAATAGTCACTACCCCACTTACCCTAAAGCCCATACCCTATAACCCTAATTGACCTCTAACATGAGTCTAGCTACATAGACAAAATTGAGCAAAGGTTATGTAGCACTAGACACTTGGCAATCTCCCTCAACTTGTTAATACGTATATAATAGACTAGACCAATAGAAAGCAATGGCTCGGTTAAGTCAAACTATTATTTCCCTCTAGTTGGATAACACTCCATGTGATTCCTCACTGTTGTTTGGTCGAAATCAATCCCTCCTTTTGTTATGGCCTATTGTACCCTTCAAGAAAGGAAATGATGGTAGAAATATAATAGGGACATTGGCTCCTCATGCAAACACTACTTCAAACTTCAATTTCAAGATATGTGGATAAAGACCAATTGCTCAATAAATTGTTACCTTGAAATACTTTAACACCCTTTGATTGAAAAGAATAAAGGCATTCTATTATCTAGGTTAAATTTAAAGCTTACTGCTTGATGCAGAGAAATACTTGTACCTAAAACACTCCAATATTCCATGAGATTAGACAGCCAAGTGGTATTGCACTCTTTTGCTTTGGATAAACAGAACCTCTTTCCAAATGATAGTGATTGTCCACTCTCTAATAACAAAATGATGAGAACATTCTTTACCAAAATCAAATCATTATTCTCATCCTTATCTACAAATGAAGAAAGGGGTATTATCATAGTAAGGTATGCTACATAATTAAACTCCATTGAATTAGGATTTCTTTGTCCAGAATGACTGACTTCCAATGGAATCAGAAATCACTACCTATTCAAAATGTCTAATATGCTTCAAGATGTGTGGCAATTTATACATAGGCCAAACTTGTAGACCATTTAAAGCCCTTCTCAAATAACATATAGTTGATACCTTCCATAATCGTATCTCTAAGTTAGTTTTCCCTGAACACTCATAGAGATCTAATCATGTCATTTGCTTTGACCAAACTAAAATTCTAACTTGAAACCCCTAATAATTTTAATAGGGAAGATGACTACAAACTCATTATTCATCATTAGCCCTTGTTCTTTTTAAACATTTTATTTTATTTTATTTATTTATTATTATCATCATCATTGTTATCATTATCATTATTATTATTTAATTTCCTATTTCTTTTCATTTAATTTTTTATCCAGCTCTAATTATATTCCTCCATTTCCTCCCCTTTTTACTCTATTTTAGCCTTTTTTTTAGTTCCTTTATTATACAAATTTAACAAATCATATATATTAAACTTGTTTTCATAATTATTATTATTATTATTTTAATCTATTTTTAAGGTCATGGCCAAGCCAGCACACCATTAATGAAGCCCATAACGTAGGACGTTTAAGAACTAAAATGTTGATCACGCTCAATAGACGTGAATGGGCGGGTTTCAGAGAAAGGATATTTCATCGATAAGGTTAGGCCAAACAGGTTGTATTGGGTGGGAAAGATTGATACGGAAGATTCAGAATTAGGTCAATAATGAAATTACAAACATTGAAATCACACTTTTAATTTTACATCGAACTAAAATTTCCAACCAAATTTTAATAAGATGAACCTACTGCTAAGATTGACTTGGAAATAATGGAGTAAGCGCCAGTTCTAAGAGTAAGTTCTAAGAATCAGTTCGCAGCTCACTGCTTGTAGAGTCTAGTTGTTTGTGGTTTGCATGTAAATGACTCAGTAGAGTCATTTCCTATTTAAGAATGTAATCAGTCTTCATTGAATAATAGAGAAGTGAGCGTAGCCTCACCATGTATTTGTTTTCTCATATTTTATCTTGGTATCAGAGCCATGGGGTGAGGTGCAGAAATTCATAGAGGTCCATAGGTCCCTCCTCTAGTAGGGTGCGGCGTCATAGTACTGGCCCTTTCTGCACATCTGAAAAACTAAAGTTTCCACCATCGAGCTGAGATTACAGTGCTGAAATATTTCTCGATTTACGCAACCCGAGGAGCACGTAAGGTGCAGAATCCCCGTAGTCTACTGAAGCGTGAGGTGTGGAAACCCTGATGTTTACACACATGAAGTTTAAAGGAAAATAGTGAAGGTTTTATGAGTTTTGTATGCGTGGACACCAAATTGTGAAGGTTTGAAGGAAAATCGTGAAGGCAAAGCATGGAAAATCTTGAGGCAAATCATGAAGGTAAGGCGTGAACAAATCTGTCTGGTGCATTCCTCCATTGACTGAAACTATGTGGAAGAGGTAAATACAGTTTTGTTTTTCAGTTTTTCTTTGGGAAGCCAGGACTTGCATGATTTTGTACTGCGTATACAAGGAGAAGGATTTTGCATGGGTGGAGCTTGAAGCCACATAGAGTTTGCATGCGTTGGCAGAAGTCCGATCCATTCTCAAAAGAGTTTGCATGCGCATTGCATGGTTATAATATGAGGTTTAGGAACATTTGGGTGAGCGTGAGGTATAAAGCTTTTTATTAAAGGTGGATTTTTCTTATTAAAATGGAGTTATAAAGGATATATTTTTTAATTAAAAGTGGATAAAGTGAATGCATGTTTAAGATTTATTATTAAAGATGGATGCATGTGGAGTTTAAACTTTATATGGACTATAAAGTTTATTATTTTGAAGTGAATTTTTATTCAAAGTGGATATAGTTGAAGTATAAACATTAAAAGTGGATATTAAAGTTTATTCAAGATAATATTACTTGTGAGATTTTGTGTGTGAAAGATGAGAGCCGAGATTGAGATGGATCGATGGTATCCGAAGGCAGAGCGACAGAAAGTTGCATATCCTTGGTAATTCACTTGTAGAGACTAACTTGCAGTCAGAAATCACTACCTATTCAAAATGTCTAATATGCTTCAAGATGTGTGGTATATTATTGCAAGGAAAACAACCAATTTACCATAATCAATCAATGTATATGTCAACACCAAAATAGAATACTACTTATAAATAAATAATTTATTATTAACACACAACTACCTATCAATATACAAGACAACACAACAATCTAGTAACTATAAATAAATAATTTATTATTAACTTTGGTTGTTAGAAAGGCTGTCCACATCTCTTAAGGATCTTGTACCATTTAGTGCCCACCCTCCTTTTTTGGCTATCTCCTTGTAAATTCTTTTACGATATTTACCACTTTTTCAAATCACCCCAGGCACTGTGTTTTAGTACAATGCCACTAAATCACTCGTCACAAATGAAGATTATTCCATTTTATTTAGCGATGAAGAAAAACAACCTAGCTTTATTATTTGAAATTAAAAGGCTTATTTTAAAAACGAAAAAATTTCTTTGCTGTTTTAAAAATCTAAATTTACTCATGAAGACGAAAACTGAAACCAATCAAAAAAAGATACTCCTATATCAAGCTTTGGAGCACTTCTTCCATTATTTTAAACAGCTCACACCGTCCCTTTATTTGAGTTCACAAAAGCACACCATCACCTGATGTCCAAGCTTCTCAAGTCACAACATAAACAAATGTTCCTTAATTATCAAGAATAAGGGCAATATATCTGCCGAAGGTGTTTAATTATTCACAAGTGTTTACATTGTGACTAAGTAAATTCCCCTGTTGGTTGCTTCCCTGTCGACAAGATCTGTAACCTCTTTATCTGAGGCAAATTATCAGTTTCTATGATGATCTATTACAGATCACTTTCTAATTGACTAACACTACAGTTGGTCAAAACTTACTCAAAATTCAATTGCATTTAGTTGCCCACATGCATGGTACGATTAATTCTGAATACTGCCAGTTGAATTTGACATTTAGTGTCCGTTTCTAAGATTGCAAACCCCAATCTGGGTAATATGTTCACCACAGTTCAACTTTTCAATATTGCAAATATGTATTTTCAACAATTGTATTCTTCAACAAATAAGAATGCACCTTTAATATAGATAACATAGCAATGGCTTGGCAAATCAATGGTTGCCCATCCTTTCTTTTATTGTAACCAGACCCGCAAAGCATAAAATGCACACTGAAACCAACTCAGCATCTCTGACATGGCCAGAAATAAGCGCAAAGATAAATCTCTCATATTATGAAGCCATACATTGAGAATTAACCAGTTCATTTTATAGAGTGTTTTCCACAGATCCCCTGGGTAGACAAACCTTGCATGCCTGAGCAATACCAACCATTAAACCACCCCTTAAAGAACTATTGCACTTAATTATGCCAAGGCAAACTTTGACATTTAGCGAAGGAAATAAGCATATCCCACAAGTAATGAAAAGAGATTTATACAGAAAATAGTGACATAATTATCCAGATGTTGTGGTTGCTTGTACACAAGTATCATATTGCACCTGCTGGGATTCCAGCACAGCCTTTGTTGCATCAATAACAATTTGTCCATTTACATAGTGTCGCCGGCACACTGGCATGTAAATGTCTGCACCACCAACAACTTCAGTTTTTGTTTCTCCTGTTTTACGAAACGTAAATGATGCAGCCTTACCACACAGTTCACAGCGTGATGTCAATTTAACCACAGAATTGGCTATGGGTATTAACTCAAGAGTTGATCCAAAGCTCTTCCTGTCAACGACTTCAGTTTTTGTTTCTCCTGTTTTACGAAACGTAAATGATGCAGCCTTACCACACAGTTCACAGCGTGATGTCAATTTAACCACAGAATTGGCTATGGGTATTAACTCAAGAGTTGATCCAAAGCTCTTCCTGTCAACGGAACATCAATAAGCAGAAAAAAAAATTCAAAAATGATATTCCTCGGATATTAAAAACATTGAAAAACAAAAACTATATGGTGCACATTTCCCCAAGAAAACAAATAAAAAACTGTACTTCTCTCCTTACATACTAAACACCAAAATTCAATACCATTTTTAAAAAATTTCAGTTCACATTCATCTTTTCAGCTTCTGAAATAGCATCTAATCTCCACTAAAATCAAAATCTCTACCTCAACCAACACTACCTCAAATAATCCCCATCAAGGCCAGCAACAATGACAGTTTTCCCATCTTTATCAGCTGCTACCTGACAAAAACTATACAGGTCTTTGAAGAACTGTGCTTCATCAATGCCGATCACATCTAACTGTTTACAAAAGCAGAACAATAACAAAATAAACATTCAACATCAAAGTTTGTGATCAATAAAACCACTGAAAATCACTTAACCAGATATTTTGATAATTGCTAAAATCAAAATGTCTACTACACATTGAGCAATAAATTAAAGGTATAAACAAAAAAGTTAAGGTTTCATTTTTTTCCCTGAAGAAACAGAGTATCCAATTACAGACATCGTTTAATTTTCCTGTAAAATCCCAATGAAGGAAAAGGTGCAATAAAAAGCTTGGGAGAATAAAGAATCAGTGCTATTTGCCAATGAGGATAATAACATTTAAACCTTAGGTGAGGGTGTGTAACTCTACACGCCCTTGAGATTTTCAAAACCAAGCGTGCTGAAAATTAATGAGCAAAGATCTGCAAGATGGAAAATGCCAATGTAAAGCAAATGGGGCATATTAAACCTAGTCATCACAGAAGGACATCATAATGATTTGACATTGTCCCGCGTCTCCAATTTCTCCAATGAAGTAAGAAAGCAATTCATCATCCACAAGGAAGTGTAGTAAATTATTAACGAAGTCAGATGTACACGTAACAAAGATATCAAGATTTCCCAATCACCTTATTTGAGTATTTCTGTGCTCATACCTGGGAGAACACCAGAGTCATCTATAAGAAAGCTAAATGGAAATGAGATGTTCTTGAAAAAACCAATACACAGTTATCATTGATGAAAATAACCTCCAACATAAGGAAGATGATAGTATTCCATTAATGAGATGATAATGATTGAATCTTCCAAATAATGATTGAATCTTCCAAATAATGCCTTATCGTAATGCCTTATCATATGTCATAGCCCAAAGGACACTAGAATAAAAGGAGAAACTAGCATAGATATGTCTTAACCCTGGATCTATTAAGCACCCAGAAGAATCAAAAAACTAAGGCGCAAACCTTTTGCTTCTTAATAGATCCAAGGTTAAGATGGATTTATAATAGTTTACATAATTAAAAAAATTACATGTTGGACATCAGCTTCTTTTTCATTTTAATTTATTATTACCCACACACATGACATGACATGTAGATCTCTCCCACCTACAATTGTAAGAGCAACTTGCTTCTCTCAACGCAATAATGCTACAATGTCCTTATTCACTGTATATTTTATTATTTATTATATACACAAACTAGTGATTTTAGTATCATATAATCGTTAGTTTTTGCAACAACACCTCATAATAGGAAAGTCTAACTTTAGGTTTCCCAAAGTTACTTTCATTAATAAGAGACGAGTGCCAAAAATGACACCATTATTTTCTTTCTTTTTATTTTCCAATCTTGAGTTGGTAAGATTTAGGGTTAAAGCACGCGTCCTGCACTTAATAGGTGCCCAAACAATATAACATGACTTGCAGGACATATGTAAATTGTAAACACCCATATGTGAGACTTTGGTTATCCGAATGACCTAGTAAATTGAGAAACCCTTCCAATCATCAAGAAACATGTGGCGGATGCACCTTTACTATCATTCAACAAATGATACAGGTACAAACCTTTCTCCATCCTATTGTTATCTCAAATGTGTCAGCCATCCAGCTGACACTCCTGTTCCCCCAAATCCATCTCTCCTCAAGGCTCAACCTGAACAAAGAATCCTTATACATAGTCCACAATCTAAGTCTTCAGAGAATTGTACTTATGGTAAACCTCTGCCTTCAATCTATATTCAAGATTGAAACTGGGGAGATATTCTTCAAGCCTTACTGCATCCGTACCTCTCCAACTAATGCTAACATTTTTTATTTACTAAACACTTCAGGCCTTAAACTACAACGTTTTGAATAGATTTCTGTAAATCGAGTTCAACATTCCCACATCTGCTCCAAATGTAAGTGGGGGAATCAGGATTTTGAAAGAAAGAACCATGGACCATGAGGGCGTACTATTTGAGATTGGAAAGACCACATGCTCTACAAGATTCTCAAATTTCCAAGCATCTATAACTGTTAATCTCTCAAATGCCCTCCTAAAGAAAAGGTTCCTCTGCTCTTAGACCATCTTGATCTTCATAGACAATCATAGTTTTTGTGTTTTCAATAGCACACTCAATCCCTCACTTCTCAGCCCAATCATGCACTCTACAACATTTTCTTCAGATCTCTAATGGATTTAGCAAATGGCACAAGAAAATCTGCAAATAACAAGCTGGCAACCACCTCAACCAGTCTTAGAACTTGGGGTCCTTCACATCCGGATCTTTCACAATGGACATCCCTATCTGACATCTCTTTTGATTGAATTGAACTTGACACAAGACCTCCATACAAAACTGACTACAGAACTGTTGTAAAAAGACTTAATTAACCTGAATGCCTTGCCATAATGATAACACATATCATATGTTTTTTATTAAAGCTGATAAAAGCTACATAATAAAGATTGTTTTGTTTAACCTTTTGTTATGATAATCTCTTGACACGTTGCCAGCTACCCGATATAGTCCTCTTCTGTTTTGAAACTTGCCTGAATTTGTGGAGAAATGTACCTACTCTAGCTCTTGATCAATCCTCTTGATGACTACATTGGCTACAATCTTGAGGGATACCTCTAGCTATTAACCAATCCTCTTGATGACTACGTCAGTTACAATCTTGAGAAGCACATTAATCAAATAAACACCTGTACAGTTGTCATGGTAGGTGCCACATCTTAGAAAATTTATACTAGAATTGAAGCATACTAAACTTCTTAGACTCTTGCCATATTTCCAACTTCCTGTTCGTTATCTTCCCTTTTGTGTTTTCCTTAGTTCCAAAATTTTAGCTCTTCTATTAAAGGTTCCCATTTATCTTAGTAAGGTCTAGATTTTCAATAGACAATGGGTTCTTTGTACTTTTTCATCATAACTTCTTCCACAATTACCAATTTCATCTATTTCTAAGATAGTCTAAATCTAGTGTTAATTTTAAAAATACAAATAATAATTAATTAAAAAATGAAGGTTTCTTTTCAAGCAATTTTTACTGAATACTTTTTGACAACTGGTCAAGTATTAAATTATTTTCTTGTAGAGAATAAATTTGGAGTAAATTTGTATCTCCTTTCCTGCCTCATTTCAATTATTTATCCAATTCTTCTTTTTCCTCATTAGAAAAAATATGTTGTATATCACGCAGATTGAAAGAGATTATTTTTTGAAACAGTCTAATAAGCAGAATTTCTTCATGGTTTTCTAAAGAGTTGACAAGATTATCCATTTGAATTGCAATGTCTTTTTGTTAAATACATAATATTTAGTGTCAAGTGGCATTAAATGGTTGACTAGGCCAGTGCAAAGGGATACAAAAGCACAGAAACGACTAAAACTAACAGTGGAATGCATATAAATCTCAAATAGTAATACATAAAGCACGCATTCTATATGAATTGATAATGGTTTGTCTTCAACTTGCACACCTGCTTGTAAGCCTCCTCTCCTAATTTGTCTTTGAAAGATGCAAGATCTGCAACAGCCCAGCAAGGCATTTTTGCACCATCATGAGACACAACTGAGTTCAACGTATATCTTGTATCTTTGTCAGATTTTACAAGCACCACTCTTCTGCATGTGTCAAAAAACAAAAAAGATTTCTCCATCATAAGATCTCTATATACTATGGTGGGGTGTAACATACATTGACATTTAACTACCAATGAATTTAAGAACCTATCACTGTAAATCTTTTACCTGGGGAACTGTACAATCAACGTTTAGAATTAAAGATATTGTCCTTTTAAACACGCCATGACTCAAAACATTCGATACAGTAAGAGGGCAGGAACAATGCTGGACAATTCAATGCCAGAAAGTTCAAGTTTCCTTTTTTTAACAGGAGATTGGAGGGAATTAAAAAATGAGGGCACTTGGATGAAAACATGTACAAACAAGCAGGCACACGTTGCTGATTCTGTCAGATCTTTGAGTATTTTTTACATAGATATGAGCATTTATACGGTCAAATGCACACAAGTGAGGGAGATTTGAGCACCAATAACTATCAAATTTACTGGATAATCACCTGAACGAGGAATAGACCTATCTGCATAGGAAATAAAACGCTGTTCCTAAAAGGGGGGATCATGATAAGCATAGATACACAGCTATCTGAGACCACAACTGGACTGTAGACAGCTAATGTAGATGGACGATTGAAAAAGCGTAAGCAGCCAGTTTGGACCTCCCAAGCCACAGTGAGAATGCTGATACCTAGTAAGCATGGAGTTAGGCTTGAACCCTAAGCTTATCCAGCTCGAAATTGAACCAAAAAAGGAACAATTTTGGGACTCCAAATTAACCGTGTCTATAACTTCATAAAGCTGCCCTTTATAACATCAGGATTCCACGATCACAGTAAAAGACTTCGGATGAATCAGGTAGTGATTCTACATAAGCGTCCCAATACACTCTATAGCCTCCCCCTTCATCTTAACACGTTGATAGATAAAAAAAAGTGTCTTTGAAAATGTATTTACAATAACAGTCATCTGCCAGATGAGGGGAAATATGCAGGATTGGGATATATATTCTACATAGAGAGGAGTTGCTGGTGCACATTCCTCTAATAATGGACAAAGAATATGAGATCCGACGTGTAGTGCCCAGTCTAAGCAACTTTTCATAAAATCACCACAGAATCGGTCAACAATCCAACACAAAGGCCAAAGATCAAAGAATGTGAAATCCAACCTCTAGTTTCAAGTCTAAGCAGCTCTACATAGTGTTCCTGAAGCAAGAATAATCTAAGATTCACAAAGTAAAACACCACCCAAAAACCAAAACAGAAACCCCCAATAACCAAAACAGAAGCCTGTGAAGTCTCCAAACCTGCCCATTTGAATCTCTGCTTGCATTTTACGAATAAGGGCAGTTGTCTTGCCTGCGAACATAGGCCCCAAGATAAGATGA
>CBVK0100028870.1:0-17362 GCA_900067695.1 Picea abies | reverse complement strand
AAACTTTCCTTGAAGATGAGCCTCCCCCATTAAGGATTTGAGCTAAAGTAAGAAGAGAGAGGGAAGAAGGGGGAAATTTTCTTTTACAAATGGAAGGAAGGAGGGGAAGAGGAAAAATTAGGAAGCAGAGAGGGAGGGACAAATTTGGAAACCATCAAAGGGAAGAGAGAGTCCTCAAGGATTGCCTGAAACTCATGGAGTGTTGAAGGGGGGACCTCCCCTCCTAAAGAATATTTCACTGGGATACAGAGATGGGGGTGAGAGGGAAATGGGGTGAAAATTCTTGTAGAGGGAGACACACATTCACCATTGAAAGGAAGATGTGAAGAGATAGGACATGAAGGATCCATAATTTTACTTGACATGCAATCAAGCTAGGTATCCTTCTTAGAAGCTTGTCCTTGAGAGTCCACTTTACCAAAACTGTGGGCTAACTCTAAGATTTTATCATCAACCATTGTAGCAACTTCAATGACTCCACTTCTTCCCACTATCAATTTTATCTTCCATAATTTTGAAAAAAATTGGATCAAAGGAGAAGAAAGACCACACCAGGAGCGAATATAACCAATTTTGTGATAACCATGGCATCAGAAGGGTAAATTTCAGTATTCAACCCTTTGATGCTAGGCCTTTTCTCCAAATATTAAATATGCATTCCCCACTAGGCCCTCTCGAATGTCGACCTCAATCTGAATCCACACCAAGCAGCAGTATGTCTTCAAAGCCCAATTAGGTTCCCTGTCGACAAAGGTGCCAATATTATTCCCTATGGATTCCAAAGTTTCTCTTGACCAGAAACCCAAAGGTAACCATGGTAATGTGTACCAAACTTGCATCAGGGCCACCGACTCTCTTAGAGGATCAAATTCCACTGTCAATTCCTTGAGTACCAAATGCCGCCATTTCCATTCTCTTTCCAACAGTGCTTTAGAATCCTCCTAAGATAACAACATAAAAATATTACACTCTCTAGAAAGAGCATGGACCTCCAGAATGTAGTCGATCACTAGCTTCCATTACAGATCCATCCAATGGATTAGAGCATCTTCGTCGATCTATTTTCCACTTAACCGACCTACTAAGGTCCGACCAAAATATTGAGTTACCTCCTCCATAGAGATATATTTATGTACAACCATATGAATGGACTCTTTCATATATATAATTCACTTTGAGTGATTTCTTGAGTGGGACACTCCAATGTTAAAATCCTCCCTCAAATATTGTTTCCTATTTTGAAGTTGCAGTGCTCTTTCTTTTTCTTCCAAGGTGAGATTTGAATCAATGGCTTGAGAAAACTCCCCCTGACTCCATTGACTGGTTTAAAACACCGAATATCTGCCAATTTAGGTTTTGGTACATTGAATTTTTTATCCTGTGCTATCACTAGAGCCAATACCATTACTTATCCTATCTTTGGCTCGCTTACAAATCTCCCCTGTATGAAAATCCAACTCCTTCACCCCTACATTCGAGTTCTCTGGATTCACACAAGGGGGATATCCTAATTGATTCCTCCTATGGAGGAATTCCTCAAGCATGGAAAATTATCTATATAGGGATATACTAAGGTCATAATCGACCTCGATATCCTCCCTCATATCCATCTTTCTGAAACTGGTACTAAAAAATGGATATGGGAACCCAAGTGTCAGACGCCATTCATGGAACTGACAACTCATTTGCTGAAAACAAAAGGATACTAGAACGAATATGCACAAAAATAAACCACCCTCACCAGAGGTGGGGCCTATGGCACTCACTCTTGGGCCTATGGACAAATTTCTATAGCACTGAATCCAATCACAGATCTCCTCAATGTCCCAAATTTTTCGTATCTCTATAAGTTATTTAGTGTATTCTATATTTTTTTTCAAATTACTAACTATCGTTTCCTAATCATGTTTACATATTTTCTTTTTTTTTCCTATTTGATATATGTGTCTATCAACTTCAATACATTTCTTATGATTGGAAAGACATCTCTAGTCACATATCAAGTTCTAGGATACTCGAAGACTTGCTTGGTTCTAGAATTTGGCTACATTTTACTTCATGATCCATTTAGTTGGTGGAATATTCTAGGAATATTAATTTGTATATTTGGGATGGGCTTGTATTCTTATTTTTTTGTAGTTGAAAGTCAATCAAAAGAAAGTGAGCCATATACACAACTATCTCAGGTATTGTGTTGTCGATGCTTTTCTTTGTTCTATTTTTAGTTTCTTTCCTTTTCAGATACTTATGTCATTATTAATGATTATTGTGAACAAAGAAGGAAATGAGGTTTGTGGAAGTTACTAGAGGTATTATTTTCTCTCATGGTAATGAGTATAATGGATAAAATTAATTAAAGTGGTCATCGAAATAGTATATGTGAAAAGACGGGACTTATCTACATTCTTGAGGTTCATTTTTGGAACATTATTTTTTCTATATTTAATGAGTTGAGTAGTCTGCAAGTTCTGTTATTAATTTGGTTTGAAACATGAATGAACTGGGGTAGGTCCAATATTAGTAGATGTGACCGATGTTGATAGAGTGTGAAGGGAAGTGGGGAGTGTGAGAGGTAGTGCTCCTTCGCAAAATATCCCTGGAAAGAAGCGTTCTTGGATTGGTTTTTTTTTTTTTTTAGTGTGTGTGTGTGTGAAACAATGTGCAAAATGATCCCTGGAAAGAAGCGTTCTTGGATTGTTTTTTTTTTTTTTTAGTGTGTGTGTGTGTGAAACAATGTGCAAAATGATCAATTAGTTGCATAAAATATGAAAATGTAGTTTTTTTGTGACACATGTATATGAATAATACATTATTAAAATGTTAGAAAGGCAATCCTTAGTATATTAATCATTAGAGAATCCACCATTTATTACATAGACAACTTCAACCATCTAATGGACAAATCAGATAATAGGAAGTAGACTAGGAAATGAAATAGCTCTTCGTGACAAAATACTTATAACATGCATATAATGTTTACAGAATAGGCCAGGTGCTCAATTTACAAAATAAACCAGAATAGGCCAGGTGCTCAATTTACAAAATAAACAACACAGAAAAAAAAATAACAAAGCATAGGCTTAGATTTATATGGTAGAAAGGTTGGCTTGGAATTATAATTATGGTAGCCTACAATTCATAAATATGTTCTCCTAAAATCCAACACTTTCACCTCTCAAATCCCTAACCAAATATTAGTGAAATGAGAAATACAATGTGAAAACAAAAGACATTGGGGATTTTATAAGCTGCATCCCTCTTCCATAGGGAATGGGTCCTATTTGGGTATTCCCATAGGTGTTGCATGAAAAAAATATATTAAAAAAAGGAAATCACCTTTTTTGGATGCATGCTTTAGAAGCACTCAAGGGAGTTCCCAATGTTTGGTTGGGAGAGAACTCCTGAAAAACTATTGAAAGGGAGTGTTTTAGGAGTGTTCTTGGATTTCTCCTACCTCTTTCATAATGTTACTTCTTCTAGAGATGTGATTTACTAGATTAGACCTACAACCTTAGATTTAAAAAAGATAATTTATTTTTACTAATATTTGACAAATGACCACAAATAGGTAAGGGGGACTGCTAAGTACAACTATGAGAATACAAAGTGGGAGTGTTATAACATCCTGTGGAAAATATTGATAAAAGAAAATCTATCCTATGTTGAGAATAATCCAAAACCTAAGTCGTAATGATGTGGAACAGAGTGATGATGGAGATACATGCAAGTGTGGGTGGAGAATTGAAGGCCAACGGATAAATTGTTAACCTTTAATTTGATTTGATTCAGATCAACTCATGTATTAACAAATGTATTTGGTTATTTTTTATTTACTAAAAACCTTATCAGAAATTCAACGAACTTATGGAAGTGTGTCGAAAGTCCGACGAAACCAACGTTGGATGTCCAACTCCACGTCCATCATAATTACTGCAATTTCATCGCAACCTTGTCAAAAATTTGATGATCATATGGGAGTGTGTCAAAAGTCTAACAACACTAATGTCAAATGTTTTATTCCACTATCGTCGAAATTGCTGCAATTTCATCGAAACCTCATCGGAAGTGCAATGAGAATGGCTTCAGACATGTTAGGATATTTAGACACTTAGGAGTTATTTAAGATCAATTTCTTCTAATGTGTCATTGCGTAAAAGTGTGTTTCTTTAGTATGCATTAGTATCCATTTTGTAGTTAGGAAATCCGATGGTCACGATATGTTCCCAACATAGAGTTATCTAACGGTTCATATTTCCTCAATCTTAACAGCTACATTGATCCATGGCTTAACACCTGATTGGTCCATGATATCTATTTAAAGATCATGGAGGGTAATTTGTCGATGATGTATTGTGAGAATCTCTCTTGTAAATCTATATGTAATTTTTCCTTTTGCATTAATAAATTGCTCCAAGTGGCCACATTGGTTGGGGTCGTGGATGTTTTTTCATAACTTACAGAAATACTGAGAGGTCAAGTGAATTAGTATTTTATCATATTTATAAATTTTATTTCCTTTCATAAATTTAAAGTTATTTAGAGGTGCTTACTTAATCAACAATACATGCAGAAATCAAAACACAACACAGAAAACACATTACACCAGGATTTTTACGTGGCAACCCAATGCGGGAGAAAACCACAAAACCACCCTACCTCCCTGTATTCAGTTAAAAAAAAAATCTTGCAGAACTATACCTTTCTCTTCAATTCAAAAACAATATGATATGTCTCCAGTTCAGTTTCATTGAACATTTACATGACCTTTTTCTTCTCTTCTCATCTGTGCTTCACTCGAACAAAATGTATCCCTATTTATAATATTCTTCTTGAGTAAATCTTCATGTATGTGGAAGCATAATTGTTATATTATGGACATATCTTGACCATATCAAAGTCTTGTTAGTTACACTTTTGTCTAAATAAAGTATGTGGATGCATAATGGTTATATTGTGGACATATATTGAATAAATCAAGATCCATTTAGTTATATCTGGACATACTTTTGTCTAAATTAAGAAAATTTATTACCTAGTTACAATTGGAAATTCTTTGAATAAATCAAACGAACCAAATCTTCCTTCGAATGAGTTCCAACTCATCTACAGCAACAAAACCTAGTCTTATTAGAGCATCTCCTCAATAATGATGCAACAATTCACATTCTGGTCTACAGAGCACCTACTGTGTGGATACAATAAGAGCCCAAGAATCAATTCACAAGTCTTCATATTGACGCACTTTCCCTACAGTGCACTCACCCAATCTCCCCACTAGACTGTTAGCGCTTCCTGGTAACTCACTCCACTATGCCATTCGTCGCATTGGCTCAAGGCCCCCTACATATTTTCTTCTATGTAACTTCCACATATTCCATCACAGTCCATTCTTTCGCACCAGCTTTGTCTCATCACACTACTGCATATTTTCTTCTACGTTATTGACCCTTTCATCCTTTGATCCTTCTACGTACTTTTGTTTTCATGCTTCCAAGACTTCCTATGTCTATTTTTGTGCTATAATTGACCATATCCATGATCGTTTTGACATCAATGACAACATATGTGCAACAAACTCCCTCTTTGTCATTGATGGAAACCAAAAGAGCCTTCTTCTCTGTTCTAAAAGGTGACTACCAAAGAAGTGTCCTTTATGCTAAGTTTCTCCATTTCAATCTACACAACTACAAGTTGCTCCCCCTTTCAATGTACGCAACTACAAGATGCTCCCCCTTTCAATGTGTGCAGCTTCCAAATCAATATGCTAAGTTGTTCCATTGGAACTGCAAGTTTCTCCCCCTTTCAATTTATGCAATTGTAAGTTTCTCCCCCTTTCAATGTGCTCAGCTGCCAAATCAATATGCTAAGTTGTTCCATTGGAACTGCAATTTTCTCCCCCATTCAATGTGCACAACTTGCAAGTCAATATGATAAAATGATCCCCCTTTCAATGTGCATCAACATCAGGGTTTTATTATTCTCTCCCTTTGACAACAATGACAAAGAGAATTTTTGGATATTCTCTCCTCCATACCTCTTTAGTGCACTCTTTGGATATTCTCTCCTCCAGGCCTCTTTACATGCACTCTTTGGATATTCTCTCCTTTGGGCCTCTTTATGCGCACTCTTCGGATATTCTCTCCTCCAGGCCTCTTTACACGCATAGAACCATCCTTAAATAGAATTCCATCGAGATCCATTGCAAACTTCAATGGTGTGCATCTCCACAAAACCAAACTTCTCCATGATACAACAACAAATGGGGAAGTTTTGAATTAGTGAACTATGTTCTTTACTGAAGAAGGGAAGATGATATCAACCCCAACTTCTATCTAAGATACTCACAGGGTTCTCTTGGTAATGGCTTGGTAAAAATATATGTAATATTCTCTTTGGAAGGAACATACTCTAATTTGACCACCTAATCTTGAACATGTTCTTTGAGAAAATGATACTTGATTGGTATATGCTTAGTCTTAGAGTGTTTAACAGGGATTTTAGAGAGATTAATAGAATTGGTATTGTCACACATGATGGAGACAGGTTGATCACAGAGAACTTGAATATCTTTGAGATTTTTTTTAATCCACAACACGTGAGTACAATAGGATGTTGCAGCTATATATTTGGCTTCATCTGTAGAGAGAGAAATGGGAGTTTTTTTCTTGTTGAGCCAAGACACTAAAAATATTCCAAGGAAGAATGCCCCTCAACTGGTGATTTTTATATCATCAATACTTATTGACCAGTATGCATATGTATAATCTTTGGGAACAAGGTTTGTGTCTTTTGGATACCACAAGACATAATGAACAGTTCCTTCCAAGTATCTAAATATTCTTTTAACTACAAGAACATGAGGTTCCTTAGGATTTGCCTGAAATATTCCTACCAAACCCACTGCTTGTATGATGTCAGGCCTTGAAGATATGAGATAGAGTAATTTGAATATCATATACATGTACATGGTTTGATCTATTTCTAGAGCATCGACATATTTTTTGAGTTTGCAACTAGTAGTCATAGGAGTTATCATTGGTGTGTAGTTTTCCATGCCAAACTTCTTCAAGATTTCCTTGATATATTTACTTTGAGAAATGAAAATTCCTCTTTTTGATTGATGAATATGTAGACCAAGAAAGAAGGAGAGTTCCCCCAACATAGGCATCTCAAACTCTTGTTGCATTGCAGTTGTAAACTTCTTACTCATTAATTCAATGTTACTACCAAAGATAATATCATCAACATACACTACGATAATTAACAAATCATTACCTTCAACCTTGATGTATAAATTGTTATCAGTGATTCCCTTTTTGAATCCTTGTTGGTGCAAATACATGTCTAGTCTATAATACCAAGCTCGTGGAGCCTGTTTTAGCCCATACCTGGTTTTTTTTAATCTGCAAACATAATCCTTTTTTTTTTTTAGTTAGATGAAAACCCTCAGGTTGCTCCACATAAACTTATTCCTCTAGGTTTCCATTTAAAAAGGTTGATTTAACATCCATCTGATAAACTTTGAACTCTTTGTAACATGCAAATTCCAAAAAGAAATTGATTGCTTCAATTCTTGCAATAGGTGAAAAGGTTTCTTCAAAGTCTATGCCTTCTACTTGATCATACCCTTTGCATACTAGTCTGGCCTTGTTCCTAACTATCTGTCCATCTTCATTCACCTTGTTTATGTATACCCATTTAGTTCCAATTACATTCTTATCATTGGGTCTTGTGACTATATCCCAAGTCTTGTTTTCTCTATTTGGTCTAGTTCTTCATTCATGGCTTTGACCCAATGGTCATCCTAACTTGCTTGCACAAAATTTTGTGGTTCACTCATGGATAGCAGTGAAAAATTTGCAGAACTAGATGTATCTATTAGTTTTCTTCTAGTTTGTACACCTGGTTCCTTTTTACCAAGAATCTGACTCTCTAGATGATGGTTTTGAACATACCTTGATGGGTTCTTTGGCTGTGATGTTTCCATTCTCTCTTATTCTTCTTAATCCTCTTGTTCATGTTGTTCATCCATTCCATCAACTTGTAAATCATTGTTGATTTATTCATCATATCGATCATTATGGTGTTGATGTCTCACTGGATGAAGTGGTCCATCATCTACTTTTACATCTATGCTCTCAATTATTTTATGGATTCTTTTTTTTGTAGCACTTGTATCCTTTGCTTCAATAAGAGTATCCTAACAAGATACCTTCATCATCTTTAGAATCAAACTTACCCAATTTGTCTTCATTTCTTTTAATGTAGCAATTACTTCCAAAACTTTTGAAGTGCTTTATTGATGTTGGCATGCCGTTCCATAGATCATAAGGGGTTTTGTTGTTGTTTAATCTTATGTGTGATTTATTGAGAATGTTGACAATAGTTTGAACAACTTCTCCATAAAAGGTTTTGGGTACTTTTGATTCATCAAGCATGGCCCTGACCATTTCTTGAATTGTCTTGTTCATCCTTTCTACAACTCCATTCTCCTGAGGGGTTCTTGCAATAGTAAATTGTCTCTTGATCCCATGTTTTTCACAATAAATTTTGAATTCATCAAATGTGAATTCTCCTCCTCTTTCTGACCTTAGGAATTTAATTTTTAAGTCCATTTCATTTTCTACCTGCACTTTGAATATTTTGAATTTTTCAAAATCCTCAAATTTATACTTCAACAATGCAACCCAAGTCATCCTGGTATAGTCATCAATCAACAAAATGAAATATATTTCACCTCGATGTGATTTTGTACTAATAGGTCCATAGATATATCTATGAACCAACTCAAGAGGTCGAGTGGTGGAGTGTTCTCTTGCCTTGAATTAAAATCTTGATTGTTTTCCAAACTGACATGACTTGCAGACATTATTCTTAGGTTTGGAAATTTTAAGCATACCTCTCACAACATATTTTCTTCCTATATTAACAAGTTGATTAAAACCAAGATGACCTAGTATTTTGTGCCAAATCCATATCTCATCAATTTTACCAATGAAAAATTTATCTTTGCCTTCTTCTAGAACATACACATTCCCTGAAGTTTTGACTACCTTTATAATAGTCTTCCATGTATTTTCATCCACTAATTTACAACCTTTTGAATGAAACAGAACATTGTTTCCTTCATCACACATTTGACTTACACTCAACAAGCTATGTTTTATACCATCTACATACAACACATTTTGTGCTTTGGTCTTTCCTTTCTTATCTTCATCTAGTACAACATTTTCTTTTCCTATAATTCTAGTTGGAGCATTGTTTCCAAAAGTAACATTACCACATTTTTCTTCAGTTAAGAATTCAAACTTACTCTTGTCCCCTATCATGTGCTTGGAGCAGCCACTATCCATATACCATTGATTTTCTTGATTTTTGTCATATAGAACCAGTCCACAATTTTCTTTGTTTTTATTTTTCTTCCTCCAAACCTTGGTAAGTCCACAATTTTCTTTGTTTTTATTTTTCTTCCTCCAAACCTTGGTAAAATATTCTTGTCTATCTTGCTTATAAATAGGCAGCATCCTACTTCTGAATTAACTTGCCTTGTGTCCAAAATTATTTCATATGTGTCACTAGAAGTCATTTAGAAGAGGGGAGAAGGCATTATTGAAGGAATTTTGAAACATATCCATCTGAGGTTTGTTGAATATAATTCCTATATTTATGTTATGTCTAAAAGTCTTGAAACTCACAGCCTTATGTCCAAAGTTTCCACAAGAGAAACAATATCCATAGGAAAAATTTGGATTCCTTTGAAAAAACTTACTTGTAGGAATTGGTCTTTGTCTTCCAACTTGATAAGATTTAGACACATGTTGCTTCCTTGCTTCATATTTGTTTTCGTAGTTGTGATGATCTAGTTCTAACTGCTTCTTCTTTTCATCTTTTGATTTGTTAGGTTGATTGTTGTTTCCCTGGAGAGAATTTGCATAACTAGTAGGATTCTCACTAGTTGACATGTTGGTGCTTGATTCTCCTTTGAAAATTTTCAGACTTTCCTTAAATCCTATCCTTGTTTTGTCATCTGCTGATCTCTGATTGTTGAGAATGTTATCTAGAGTTTCAGATCCTTTTATGAATTTTATTTGAGTCTTGGATTTCTCTAATCCTTTCTTAAGGAAACTATTACTACATATAGTTTGTCATAGATGTTCTCTTTTTCTTTTATCTGATTCATCAATATTTCTTCTCTTCTTTTATCCTCTTCTAGCTGAATTTTTAAGATGATTATTTCTTCACTAATATAATTGTATTTTTCTTTATGGATTTGTAATTTTTATTTTCTTAGTATGTTCCCTTTATTGAGCCACGAGATTTCCTCTAGAGCATTGATGAGTTCTCCTTCCATATCTACTACAGCTTCACACTCTTCGGTGTCTATTTTTTCTTCATCAGATTTGTGTTTCTCCAAATCCATGAGAATTTTTTCATCTTGAATTGTATCTGGCTCATATTCTTCTTCTTCAATATCTAAAGAGTTGTGGCTATCCTATTTTGAATAAAAATTGTTCCTTTTAAAATACTTTTTCTTTTTAAACTCCCTAGGTTTATCCTTGTCTTTTCTTTCTTTTTCATTGGTATTGTTTTATTTGAAGGGACATTTAGATATAAAATGACCAACTTTACCACAATGAAAGCATTGAATGGTAACATACATTTATATGTCCTAGAGCCCCTCTTCAGTTTCCTTACAAATTTAGCTTCTTGTTCATCTTAGAAGTGTTCTAATGAATTATGATCTTGAGATGTTGATGATTTGATTGATGCCTTGAAGATTGTGCCCTTTAGATATGGTTATTATTTATTGTTCCTCATCTCATAAGCCATTATAATTTCATGGATTATATCCATAGTCATTTTATCTAGTTCGTGCACTTCTTCTATAGTAGAAACCTTTGCATCAAGTCTTGAGGGAAGTGATCTCGGTACCTTTTGAACAACTATAGCTTCTTCAATTTTCTCACCTAACCCTTTCATAGTGTTTACAGTCTCATCTACTCTAATAAAGAAACCTGCAATATTTTTATCTTCACTTATTCTTAGGCTTTCAAATTGCATTATGTGAGCTTGAAGTTTGGACAATTTTACTTTCTCATCTCCTTCATAACAGTTTATTGGCTTATCCCATATTTACTTTGCAGATTCCAACTACATTACTTTAACAAATTTTGTTTCTACAAGTCCACCTTGGATAGAATTCATATCTCTTGCATTACTATGGTAATTTTTCTTACCTACTTCATTAGTAGGAATATTTGATGGCATTTTATAACCATCTACCGCAATATACCAGACTTCCATACCGAGAGACATTAAGTAGGTCTTCATTCGGATTTTCCAAAATGAAAAATTTGTTCCATTGAATAGAGAAGGTATGGTTGAATAACAAGAGGAATATTGGCATTCCATACCTTTTGTGTGATCTGTATTCCATATGTTAGGTTTTTACTGAAGGAACCTGCTCTGATACCAATAGTTATAAATTAAAATAATATTGAGGGGGGATGAATAATTATTGTATCAAATTTCTCAATCTTCTTTCCTTTCAACAATTTAGATTTATTTAAAAGTACTTAATCAACAATACATACAGAAATCAAAACACAACACAGAAGCCACATTACAAAATATTTTTACGTGGAAACCCAATGTGGGAGAAAAACACCGAACATATTTCTTTATTTTATTCTGCAAGCACCAACTTACAATTTATAATTATTCAACTTGACAGGCACCCACCTATCACAAATAATGAGGACACCAATCCTCTCAGGAACCAACCTATCATAGACAATGAGTACACCAATCCTCTCACGCACCAACCTATCACAAATAATAAGGACACCAATCTTCCCAGGGACCAACCTATTACAAATGATGAGGAAACCAATCCTTAGTGAACTTCAACTCACCCTAGCACCACCCTGCCACCCTGTATTCAGTTAAAAAAAAATATTACAGAACTGGACCTTTCTCTTCAATTCAAAAACAATATGATATGTCTCCAGTTCAGTTTCGTTGAACAGTTACAAGACCTTTTTCTTCTCTTCTCATATGTGCTTCACTCGAACATAACGCAACCCTTTTTATAATGTTTTTTCTTGAGTTCATCTTCCTATATGTGGATGCATAACAGTTATATTGTGGACATATCTTGACCAGATAAAATTCCTCTTAGTTACATTTCTGTCTAAATAAATTATGTGGATGCATTACAGTTATATTGTGGACATATATTGACTAGATCAAGGTCCAGTTAGTTCTATGTGGACATACTTTTGTCTAAATTAAGAAAATTTCTTATCCAGTTATAGTTGGGCATTCTTTGACTAAATCAAAGGGACCAAATCTTCCTACAAATGAGCTCCAACTCATCTCCAACAACAGAATCTAGTCTTATCAAATCATCTCCTCAATAATGATGCAACAATTCACATTTTGGTCTATAAAGAACCTACTACATAGATATAATAAGAGACCAAGACTTAAGGTAGAAGTCTTCATCCTGTCTCACTTTCACTGCAGTGCGCTCACCCATTCACCCCACCAGACTGTTAGCGCTCCTTGGTGACTCACTCCACCAAGCAATTCATCGCACTAACTCAAGGTTCCTTGCATATTTTCTTCTACATAGTTTCCACACATTATGTCGTAGTCCATTCCATCGCAGGGAATTCATCTCATCACACTCCACAACATATTTTCTTCTACTTTATTGACCCTTTCGTCCTTCGATCCTTTTGTGCACTTCTATTTTCATCCTTTCACAACTTCCTCTGTATGTTCACCACCCTTTGTGCCATACTTTCTACACCATTGATCCTTTTCTGCACCATTGATCCTTTCTTCCTTCGATCCTTCTGTGCACTTATGTTTTCATTCTTTCAGGACTTCCTCCATTTGTTGTTGCATTATAATTGACCATATCCATGATCATTTTGACAGCAATGACAACATATGTGCAACATGTTTCCACGTAGGGGTTTTACCATGTGAAAACATCAATGTGTTAATATTTGATCTGGTTGTGTGAGTGTTTACTGAAGGGGTTTTTCCTCTGTTGGAATACCTATGTTGTCGAAAATGGTATCAGAGTGCACTTGAAGACCCCCAAGAAGTTTACGTATCAACTACACTCCTTAGGGCTCACATTCTTTTTGTCACTTCATCTTCTAGAGTTAGGTTTTTGGATATTTAGGTCATTCTTTTTGTCACTTCATCTTCTAGAGTTAGGTTTTTGGATATTTAGGTTTTAGTATTTTATGTTAAAAGTCCATTTTGGTCTCTTTTAATGGGTTTTTTTTGTGAATGAGCGTAGTCAACACCTCTCTCTTCAGATATAAGCTATTGTCATTCTAGCTAGTTTGTATTGCTTTGAATTTCATAATCTTTTCCTATTTCATTTATTAATAGAATTTGGTTCTCACTATATTATTGTTCTATATGCAATAATTCTATGTCTATTTTAATCCACATTATTTCCTTTCATTGTGTTCTCTATACAATCTGAATTAGTGGTATCAAATCATTCTTCTCTTTGTTGTTTCATGCTGCATGTCCCTGACAATGTCAGGGTATAGAGAGTTAGGTCTTGAACTAATTTCATTTGGGGAATACCACTCTCGTTGGCCCGTGTTCTTTCATGGTGGATGAAAATATAGATGATGAAGTTGGATATCCTATCAAGTTTTTACTCGACGAATCTCACATGCGATAGAGGAACGAGATGATGGATAATTTCACCCAAATATTTCGACGATTTCCAACGACAATTGATACACATTCAACAAGAAACCATTTTGTAGGTGTGACACCCTTCAAGATCCAAGTTAACTTTGGAATTCCTTTATTTGAAGGAAATATAGGTGCATATGCTTTGGATAAATGGTTAAAACTATTAGAGGGTGATTATTCTATTCAAAAAAAATTGGACATCAAAAATATCGCTTTTACACTCCTTAAGGCCCTTCCCCATGTCAAATATTGGTGGGAAAGTTAATGGGAGATACATGACAAATATGATTCTACAAAACTTTGGATATAACCAACTTAGGTGGATTTTTTTGATGCTCTTAAGGAGGAATTATACCTTGTTGGAAATTATGATGACTAGTACACGAGATGGACAACTTTGTGTTAGGAGAGAGACCAAATGGTGTCAGAGAACACCAATATATTCCATAACTTGCACTCAAATATAGGAAACAAAGATTCCAAGTGGCACCTAATTTTGAAGTACCGTAATTTCCTACACAGGTATATCCAAACAGACATGGATTTCTTGGACATATCCTCACTATCGGGAACTACTTATTAATATGTTGTCAAAATTGAATGAAAATTTAAGAAGAGGAATAATCAAGAGTTTGGATCTGCAAATCCACTACAACAAGAGCATGGTAAAAGTGGCACTATCTCATATAAAAAAGGATAGAGCAAGGATAACAACCTCTAGACAATGAGTCCAAGCCACAGGTAAAGAAGGGTAAAGTGGTGTGAGTTCCATAAAATCCCCTGGCACAACAGTAATGAATGTCACTCAAAATAATCATTGTTGGATGAGCTAAGATAAAAATAATTGTATCATGGCTCGTACTCTGATTTGGAGTAGGATAAGGGAAAGGATATTATTTATGAAAAACCTAGTGCTACAATCACAACTGCAAAGATACAACTAGAAGAGTCAAAGGATCTTGAGGAGGGGGAGCACCCCTTCCATTCATACATGTGAGTGAAGGGCACTCCACTACATCTAATTATTTATAGATATAGCCATAATAACTTGATCTCAACTAAGGTCATCAAGAGATTGAATATGCCAACAATGTCAAACCCCATATCATACACCATCGATTGGTTGAGCCATGGATGAGACATACACATTAGCCAACAATGTCACATGTCCTATGACATCAATCCCTTCAATGATGAGGTAATGTGTGGTTTTTCCCCACTTGAAATTTGCAATGTTATTTTAGGACAACCCTATATGTAGAAACATCATGGTGTCTATGACTTCAGGCCTCATAATGTCATTGTTACTTTGGGAGTCCAACTATCAGGGTACTAGAGGTAGTTCTAATTATTGCAGTTTCCTTGATCTCAACAAATCAATGACAAAAGTTAATCTCTCAAACAATTAAAATTTTCCTCTTCATGGTTTCGTCGGAAGGTGAATGAAAGGTCACTACTTTAGAATGATGAGAAAGAGAGCAAAAATAGACATACTTTGTCAGTCGATCCACAACTACCATGATGGTAGTCTTTCCTTCAAATTTGGATAAACCTGTAATTAAATCCATTGAAACTTCTTCCTAACATTGACTTGGTATAGATAATGGTTGTAGGAGACCTGGTGTATTGATTCTTTCTCCCTTATTCTATTGGAAGACCAAGCATTCAGACACAAACTTTTGAACATCAGTTTTAATACCTTCTTAGAAAATATCCTTCTTGATCATGTGGTATGTTTTCAATAATATTGAATGTCCTCCTATAGGAGAAGTGTGCAATTCCAAAAGGAACTTATGTTTGAGTTGGGATAAATATAGGCGATCATGATACTAAAGAAAATCATTCTTCCATACAAAATTATCTAACGAATTAGGGTCATCTTGTATTTGTTGAATGATTTTACACACCTCTTGATCTTGCTTCCTTTATATTCTTGTTTCTTTCACCCAATCAGATTGCAGAATATAAATATCACATATTGAACCTTTTGTTTCTTATTATTTCCTTGAAAGGGAATCTTCCACAACATTATGTTTTCCTTTTTTTAGATAATTTCAAAGTCATAACCTAGCATATTTGTAACCCATTTTTGTTTCTCTTCTAAAGATAATTGTTGCTCCAAGAAGTACTTCAAACTATCATGATCTATTTTGACTTTTAAGATCCTTCCTTTTATGTAAGGGTGTCATTTATAAACTAAATGTAGTATGGCCAACATTTGTTTTTCATAAATGGGTTTGAGTAAGTTTTTTTCCTTTAAGTTGGTTTCTTTCAAAGGAAAGGGGCCATCCTTCTTGCATTAAAACCACACCAATTCCATGGCCTGAGGCATCACACTCCACAATAAATGTTTTTGTAAAGTCAAGTGTGGCTAGGACATGAATAGTACACAACCTTCTTAAGTTTTTCAAAATCTTTGGTTGCTTCTTCGGTCTAAGAAAATGCTTCATTCTTTAATAATGTTGCTATAGGTGCTACTATTTAACCATAGTTATCAACAAACTTGCAGTAATAGTCTGTCAATCCTAAGAATCCTCTAAGTATCTTCATGGTTTTGGGAATTGGGAGTTCCCTTATAGCTTTAACTTTGTTAGGGTCCACCTTTACACCTTCATGAGATACAATATGACCCAAATATTCCACTTCTTGAACCCTAAAAGCACACTTGGAAGGATTTGCATAAAATTGTTTCTCTTTTGATAGTTGTAATGGTTTGTCAACATGTTGTACATGCTCTTCCCAAGATTTGTTGTAGATTACTATGTGATCAAAAAATACTAACTCAAATTTTCTAAGGAAGGGTTTGAAAATATAATTCATCAAGCTTTGAAATGTTGAAGGTGAATTAGTAAGTCCAAATGGAAAAACCAAAAACTCATAATGATCTTCAAGTGTTCTAGAAGTTGTTTTAGGAATGTCTTCCTACCTCATTCTGATTTGATGATATCCCGAACGAAGATCCAACTTAGTAAAGAATTTTTCTCCATGCAATTCATCTAAAAATTCATCAATGATAAGAATAGGAAACTTATATTTGATGGTCATTTTGTTGAGTTGTCTATAATTTGAACACATATGCCATGAACCATCCTTTTTTGTAACCATCACCACTGGTGAAAGAACTTTGGCTAGGTTGAATGATGACGACCTTTAACATTTCTTGGATCACACACTTAATCTCACTCTTCTATGCATATGGATACATATAATGCCTAATGTTAGGTGGTACACTTCCTGGTTGCAAATGAATAACACGGTCATGATCTCGAGTAGGTGGAAGACCCTCAGTCATTGCATCAAATACCTTGGAATGATTGTTGATAACTATTTGGAGATCTCATTGAGTAGAAGATATAGATGTTTGAACATCAAGTGAGAACAATTGTGCAATTACACCACAGTGTCCCATTTTTAGTAATTTTGTCATGCTATTAGAGCTTATTACCTTAGAGGGTTTCCCTTGGATACTTATAAGTTCAATTTCCTTTCCATTTGAGGAAAATATAATGAAAAGATCTTGAAAATTAAGGGCCATTGTTACGAATTATTGTAACCATTAGACCCCTAATATACCATCAACACCACCCATTTGGATGGAAATCATGGGACTATCCAAAAAATA
>CBVK0100028869.1:6103-27376 GCA_900067695.1 Picea abies | reverse complement strand
ACCGAGATCTACACTCTTTCCCTACACGACGCTCTTCCGATCTCACATATTTATAGACTAGGGGAAACAGGGTGTTACAATTCCTCCCCCCTTAAAGGAATCATCGTCCTCAATGTTCTATCTATAAACATGATATGTATGTACAGAAGTAAACAAAATCAGATATGCCTGTCTCATGGCATCTTCCATTTCCCACATAGCCTCATCTAGGCCAAAGTGTTTCCATTGCACCTTGACCTGTGGAATGGTTCGGTTCCTCAGTGAGGTTTCCTTCCTATCTAATATGCATTGGGGTTTTGGCAGGAATTCTCCCTTCGGATCCACCTGGATCACCGACCAATCAATTATATGATTATCATCATGTACATATTTCTTCAGTAATGAAACATGAAAAACATTATGTGCCTTTACTGTGGGAGGACATTCTAGACTATAGGATACAGGCCCCACTCTATCTAAGACTTCAAAGGGTCCACAATACCAAGGTGCCAACTTGGAACATGCTCCCATTCTAAGGGAACTCTTCCTGGGTCTAACTCTAAGATAAACATGGTCTTTGGTCTTGAACTCTCTAGGAGTTCTCTTTCTATCAGTGTAAATTTTCTGTCTATCCCAAGAAATCTTTAGATTATGTCTTATCTAAACCACTTGTTGTTCCATTTCTTTTAGCATGTCGGGTCTGATTGTAATTCTGTCCACTGGATTTCTCCAACTGATTGGAATCTTGCACTGTCTACCATAGAGGACTTCAAAAGGGCTCATCTTCAAGGATTCTTGATAACCGTTGTTGTAGGAAAACTCTACCAATGGTAGGTCTTCTTAGGTTGATGCATTACATGCATCCTTAGCATGTCTTCTACTATTGGGTTCACTCTTTCTGTCTGTCCATCAATTTGGGGGTGATAAGCTTTGCTAAATAACAATTTTGTCTCCAAACTAGACATTAGGGATTTCCAAAAGTTTGAAGTAAAATTGGTATCTCGGTCAGATACAATTTCCTTGGGCATGCCATGCAGTATAAATATCTCCTTCATGAAGATGTTGGCAATATCTATGGCCTTGCAAGTTGATTTGACATGAATGAAATGAGTAGAATTACTCAGTTTTTCCACCACAACCATGATGGCATCATTTTTCTTGGTCAACTTTGGTAATCTAGTGATGAAATCCATGGAGATGGTTTCCCATTTCCATTTTGGGATTGGTAGGGGCTGTAATAATCCTGCTGGATGTCGGTGCTCTGCCTTAACTTGCTGGCATTAAAGGCACTTAGCTAGATAGTTAGATATGACTTTCTTCAACCTAGACCAATAGAATTGTTTCCTAGTGGTCGTGATCATCTTCTGATATCCTGGGTGACTAGTATATGGTTTCTTATGTAGTTCATCCATTATGAATCTCTTCAAGTCATCACAGTTGGGAATATATAATATGTTTCTGTAAGTCGACAACCCTCCCTCGAGCATAAAGTATCCTTCATACTTCAACCCTGTAGGCTCTTGTCTTAGGCATGAGGTCATGGTATTGAAGAATGCATCTGTCTCTTGTGCATTTATGACTCTTTCCCTGCCATCCATTTCATAGGTGCTTACTACTGCCAGATGAATCATTTTTATACTTCTACTAAGGGCATCGACCACCCTATTTTCCTTTCCTTTGATTTGTTTGATTTCAAAATCAAACTCACTAAGAAGAGCCATCCACCTAGCTTGCCTGGCATTAAGATTTGGTTGATCAAATAGGTGCCTCAATCCACAATGGTATGTCATAAGCACAAATCTCCTTCCCAGGAGGTAGTGCCTCCACATTTTTAAGGCATGTACTATGGAAGCCAATTCTAGGTCATGGGTCACATAATTGATTTCATGCTTATTTAATTTCCTGGACGTGTAACAAATTACATGTCCCTCTTGCATAAGGACTCCTCCGATTCCTTCCTTGCAAGCATCTGTACACACAAGGAAATCATTATCTGGGTCTGCAATCTTTAGCACAGGTGCATGGGTCAGGAGGTATTTCAGTTCCTGAAATCTTTCTCCACATTTTGATGTCCAAATGAATTCGATCCCCTTTTTTTGAAGGGAAGTGATTAAACAACCAATCTTGGAAAATAATTTTATGAACCTTCTATAGTATCCTGCTAAGCCCATGAAGGACCTAATATCGGATACATCTTTCAGGGTAGGTCATTCCATAATGGATCTTATCTTGTTGGGGTCTACTGCCACCCCTTCCTTAGATATGACATGGCCTAAGTAATGGACTTTCTTTTGAAATAAATCACACTTGCTAAACTTAGCGAGGATGCTCTCTTAGTACTTGAAGTACGAGTATAAGATGTTCTTCGTGATCCTCCCTGTTCTTGGAGTAGATTAGGATATCTTCAATGAAAACCAACACAAATTTGTCTAGGAATTTGCTGAGTACATTATTCATCAAGCACATAAAAGTGGCGGGGGCATTGGTTAACCCAAATGACACCACCACGCATTCATAGTGACCATACCTCGTCCTGAAGGTTTTTTTGTGGACGTCTTCATCCTTAATCCGGACTTGATAGTAGCCAGACCTTAGGTCGATCTTCAAAAATATGGATGCACCTCCCAATTGGTCAAATAGGTCATCGATTCTTGGGTACTTGTTCTTTATGGTTTCCTTATTGAGTTGTCTATAATCTATGCACAATCAGAGTGTGCCATCTTTCTTTTTCACAAACAGGATGGGTGCTCCCCACGGAGATACACTAGGTTATATGTAACCTTTTTCCATCATCTCCTTTAGCTGTAGCTTGAGCTCAACCAGCTGTGGCGTGCTCATTCTGTATGGCGTTCTAGATGAGGGTACCACTCCCAGTGTAAGTTCTATCGAGAAGTCAATATCCCTTCTTAGAGGTAGACTTGGTACTTCTTCTGGGAATACATCCTTGTATTCTTTTAATATGGGGTGGTCCTCTAGGTTTGGTTTTTCGTACTCAACGGATTCCAACACCTGTATTGCATATAAGGAACACCCTTTTCTGCAATACTTCTTCATTTGAAGGGCCGATATTTGTCTCACTGAGACATGCTTCTGAATCCCTTGGAGGGTCATCTTTCTCCCTTCTTCGTTTACACATTCTAAAGTTTTATGATAACAGTCCATTTTAGTTTTATAAGAAGCCAACCAATCCATACCAATCAACAGATCATAAGATCCCAAAGGATGTATGTTAAGGTTCGCTTGGGTGGGCAATCCACCCATGATGAATTGGCAGGCTAGTATGGCCTATGCCACCTTTCTTTTGGTGCCAGTGGATAGTTGTACCAACCATGGTTTAACATGTATAATTGGTTGCAGTTTACACTTATTTGCAGTCTGAGGGGCTACATAACTCAAATTAGAACCTGGGTCAATTAAAATAGAAATTGGATGGTTGACGATCATACCTTCCAGCTCCACTACTGAAGCTTGGTGGTCATCTTGATTATTGTCTAGGGATGCATAGATTTGTGTCATGCTCCTAGCTACATCATTGATGGTAGTAGATTCTTGGATATTGTAAACCCCCTTACTGTTTTGTTTTCTGTGTGGACAGTCCCTCAATCTATGATTTTCTCCACAACCCCAACATTTTAAGGGTTCATTCTTTAGGTTATTCGTCTTTGTTGGGACTGTCTGGAAGGGTTTATTTCCACTTTAAGAGGGGAAATTTTGCTGATATACACTTCTAGCAGGAAGGCTCCCCCTAGAATATTTTCCATAGTTCTTAAATCTTGAGGAATTAAACCTTTTCTTCTGGAATCTCGCACTACTCTTCTTCTTCCAGTCTTCGTGAGGTCTTGTCTTGCTCTCAAACTGTTCATAACAATACCTTGCCTTCCAGATAGCTTCTTCTAAGGTCCTTGGTTTGTTGAACTCAATCCTATCCTGGTAGGTCTGAGGTAACCCACTAATGAACCGCTGCATTTTTTATTTTTTCATATTTTATGTAGGGTACATACCTCAATAGTTCAAGAAATTTATTGACAATTTCCTCTATGGTGATCTGCCCCATTCAGAGTTCATAGAATTCCTTAGTTTTCCCATCCATGTAATTTTCTGATAGATACTGCTTCCTGAAGTATTTCTCAAACTGTTTCCATGACAAGTCCTTCTCATGGAATCCTTTCACATTCCTAAGGTATTCCCACCATATGGAAGCCTTTCCATTCAAGTTGAATATGGTTATTCGAGCCTTCAAGTTTTCAGAGTAGTCATGGACTTTGAAATACTTCTTTAAACCAAGAAACAAAGCTTCCGCCTCTTCTCCCTTCTTAATCTCTCAGTCGAAAGAGGGTGGTTTGGATTTCTTGAACTCTTCAGGACCACGAGTTTTGGAATGCTTCCATTTCTCTCCTTTCTTTTGAGTGTGCGAGTTGGCCCTTCTACTAGAAGATCCTTCGGAGTTGTCAGCTTCCTTTCTAGAGGACTCTCCCGATGAGTGTCCTATGCCTCCAGGTTGAACCTTCTTCGTGGTACTTATCCCAGTGGGGTTACTTATGGAGTCATGTTTTCGGGTCTCAGGTGGACTCCGACTTCTCTTCTTATGTTGTCGGTCCGCATGACTGGTTGCAGGTTCGTGTTGTAGTTGCCTCTGTATGTCAGATAATCTTTGTAGAAAGACTGCATTAATTTCTGTTTGTTTATCTTGATACTTTATCAATCTCTCGTTCTCAGCCTTGAAACTCTGTAACTCGGCCCTGAGGCTCCTTATAGTTTTAGCCAGATCTAGAGGGGTTTCCACCGTCATCCTTTCATCAGATTCTTCGTCTCTATTGTGGGATCCATCCCCCACTTCATGACACGTCACCATCCTTTAGTATTGGATTTTTCCCGTGATTCACTGACTGCTCGAGTGTTACCAAAAACACTTATTGTTAGCTACAATATATTATTTTATGAACAATACATGGCTCAATGTCTTAGATGCATACACATAGTAGAAAATTTCATTCTTTGCTTTACTAACATTTTTAAATCAGACCTTTTAAAAAAGAGGTAAGGTAGAGTGTCGTTCCTTTAAAAGAACTCTAAATAGATTTTTTAAGTGACTCGTCCATGAGCCCAAGCAAGTCAAGTGTTGTAACCATGCTCTGATACCAATTTGCAACACACCCACGATGAGGAATATTTTTTTTTTCTCTTTTCTTAATGGAAAAAATCTCCATTCGTTCTATAGTTAAATGCATAACCTTTCAGTTCCTGGTGTGGGTTTAAGGGCACTTGCGACCTTCCATTTCTCCCTACTGCGAAAACTCAGAGTGTCGGGCGTTAGCTCCTTTTGTTTGATAAGCCCCCACTCTTGATGTGACCTTGGTGATGATCACACAATTGTGGTCATAGCCACAAGTGGTTTGGGGTCAAACTATTTTTGGGCCTGCAATGCTCTCACCCCCTCCACATGT
The DNA here is from genome assembly GCA_900067695.1 of Picea abies. Taxonomy (NCBI): domain Eukaryota; kingdom Viridiplantae; phylum Streptophyta; class Pinopsida; order Pinales; family Pinaceae; genus Picea; species Picea abies. The sequence goes on along the minus strand of CBVK0100028869.1, from coordinate 21,953 downwards.
CCTCTTGACAAAACCACGGTTTGAATTGTGGCCCACCCTCAACATATTAAACTCCTCGTAGCTCCTTTCCCCAAAAAGCTACGAGATCGTTGATCTCATGATCTTGATGATAATGTCCAAAATCGTTGATTCAAATATGCACCCTTCTTATCTACAGACCAAATTAATTCTTTCTGAAACTTGGCCTACGCGAACAAGCACCAAACGTAAGTTTCTCTCATACGGCCACGGGTTGTGACCACCCACCTATCCAAAAGGAATTTTGGGACTTCACATGTTGGGTATTCTACATGTGGGTCACCCCAACTCTCCCCAACCTCCAAAATCCCGACAGGGGCCTAGCACATGCTATCTCCTCCTTTATCCTCCTCCATGTGACCATTACCTGTGAACACATGCCTAATCGAAAGGCGCATCGTGAAATCGCTTATTAGGTCTTTGTGTGTGAGTCACCTTGACTCTTCTGATCCAATGATCCAAATTGCATCACAATTTCATGTATCAGAACTCTCGATACGATTCACCTTTGTTCTCTTGATTCCTGAAATACAGATATTTCAAAGCACCAAATCAACGGCTCGCGCTCCTCTGGATGTGACGACACTGTCAAATTGTGAACTCGGGCCTCACAAGTTCTCACTATTCTCCACTTTGAATTTTTCCTCTTGCGAGTTAGTGAAACGCTGATCTCTCACCACATGTCCCTTCCGATGGATGATTCTGATGATGTTAGGATATAGAAAATTACGACCTCCAAGGCACAACTTCCTCCACATTTCCAACTTTCAAAATGCCAATGTTTCAGAGCACCAAATCAAACAGTAAAGGAGGGTCCTAATAGATCCTTAGATCTATGGTTCCGGTTATTTCGTGTCATTGGATTTTAGAATACTTGACCGCATTAACACATGAATCTCCCGATGTGTGAACTGGTGAAGATTGAAGTGGTCGAGGCATTAACGCCTTCTCTCCTTCTTCAAATATAATGGTCATGATAGACCTTGGATCCTCCCAAATGAATATCGTTCATTCATCTCCGAAATTAAAGGGTATTCCTTTTCGTTACTTGAATCTCGCTATCCTTCCTGAGCTTCATCAGTTATGAAGGACTTAAGAGCGTTGTGCTCTTTCTCTTGGACTTAACACTTAGAAGGGTCTTCTGCACACCTCTTGTGATACTTCATCAAGTCTAGCACCTAAGTGGTTCTTGGTCTCTTCTTACCTCACATAGATCTTTTTCATACATGTACTACCTCTCCTAAGATTGTGGGACTCTGTCCTCGCAGTGATTACGGGGTTCAACCTCTGCCAAATTAGGAAGTACTCACGTGACTCTAGGATGGTGAAAAAGTTCTCTGGAAGGTGCTTCTGAGGGATTAAACTAGCACATAAGGAAATCAAGAAGATATGAAATTTCTAAAGGAATGAACACATACTTCTAACTTAATCATTCAGTACATGGATCATTTTAGGCATATAAAATACAAGCATGCAATTCATTATTTCTAATTCAAAGCACAAGGCATAAAAACACTTATTAGAACCATAAGGTGCGATGTGACTTCTAAGAGGGGTTCTTGTTTCCGCCCAACCATAGGCTCAGTCACTCCCGATGGATTTATCAATGGCCACCCCCGAGCTTAGGCCACAATGCTTTGAGATTCACTTCTAGCTCAACGAAAGTTAGGGACAAAGGTTACTCTCCTTCTCCTTATACAGAAATAGATGAGGACAAATTTTACTCTCCTTCTCCTGAATCAATCTCTATCCCTTGTGATAAGAACTCACTTTTCACTTTCAATCCTTCCTTGGACCCAAGGTTTTCCTCTTTTGTCTCTGCATTCTTCAAAGGTCTCCCTCTGTCCACCACCATACTTCCTTTCTTGCCTTCCTCAACAAGATTGCCTGTGGCTCGAATCCCCAATCCGTGGTCAGGTCTAGAAGCCTTATAGATGGGTGGTGCTCCCCATCCCCTCATTAACTCTTGAGGAGTTCTTTCCACCTACCAGCCTGACTATAATTCATTTCGAGTCAGAGGGTTGTTCTGATCTTGAGAAATTAAAACTAGCATAGTACTGGTTCGATGGAGGTTAATGCAACCATTCCGGGTCCTCTCCACCACCTTTTCATTAGCAATCATGGTATTTCTTAGCACATCCCCTTCTCAGTAGTTATGCAACACGTTTCCATCATCCATTAAAATAATAGGATTTACATTCATCGACCTTCTACACAAGGTCCATCAAATCAAACATTCACACTTTTAAGTTTTCCATAGTTCCTCGACCCATATAGTTATATTTACAAACTGGGGGAAACAGGGTGTTATAGATTTCTAATCCATGGAAAAATATCATGATGATAGAAGAAGTGCTACTTGGATATGTTTCAGTTTGAGCCTTGCCACAATGTCATGAGCTAGCAGGAAACAAAAATGTTGAATTCAACCATGATATATTGTAATGATCAGAGCTATATGAAGCCTTCAGAGAAAACCATAGTTCCATGACAAAACTAAGTACATTGATATAAAGTATTATATTATGCATGATGAATTCCATAAAAGAGAAGTGGTTATCCAATATATCTCCACATATGAACAGATAGCAGATATTTTGGTAAAGCCTTTATCCAAGATGAAAAGTTTGCGTACTCAAGAAACAAGCTGGGGCTCGTGGAGATGAATTCCTTATTAAAAAAGGAAGAGATTACTCCCAGGTTGGGAGGGAGCACTGATATGTTATTGATTTATGGAAAATGATTTTTAGTTTGAAAAATGGTCTAGGATGAGCAATTCCTTTCCAATTGAGAAAGTGGTTTGAGATTTCTGATGGACAAACATTTTCTAGCTCAGACAATCATTTTTGTAATGAAAATGGTCCGATAGATTGTTGATGTACCATAGACAACGATTCCCCTTGTGGCCAGTGTGGGGGAATGATATAGGACAATAATTCTTCTTGGCAATCAATTTGAGTAGTGGTCAAGTATAATGGTTTGCCTCGCTGGGGAGTCATTCTTTCGAAGTTCACAGTTGTGAGAAGTTTCAAAGAATGGTTCATTTTGGAGGTTGATACAGGAAAATCATTTCTATTAGGAAATGGTTCAGACAGTCATTCCCTAGGGTAGACTCATTCTATCCAGGTTTCACTATGATTAGTGCCAGAGGAATGGCTCAGTTAGATGAATGGTCCATATTCAACAATTAGGGATGAGCTTTCCCTAGGGAAGACTCATTCTCTCTAGGTTTCACTATGATTAATGCCAGAGGAACGGATCAATTAGGTGAATGGTCCAGGATCATAAATCATGGACAATTATTCTTCTATGCATGAGAAGAATAGTCCAGATAGCCCATGGATGATCTTTGACCTCCTAAGGGCAGATGCTCTTCCAAATCTCACAGATGTGAGTGGAAGAATGACCTAGATGAATAAGTTTGTATCATGATATTGTTATGCAGGTTGATATCAGATGATATGATTACTGTGGAGACTGTATATCTCTGGACAATAGATGTATTCCACTATGGTGGATGTGTTCCACTGGTTAAATAGCCATGTGCTACTTGGTGTGGTTATGTACCACTGGATAGTAGTTGTGTACTACTATGGATAGACACAATTGTGTTCTATTGAATATCATTGTTCTGATTGCCATGAAGACTATTAGTAGTGTTGGAAATGATTACCAGCTAGATGGATAGTCAGTGTGATGGTGGAAAAATATTCTCCAGGAGGAAAATGGTCCAGGACAATTATTCTTCTAGGAAGTATGTCCAAATTAGAATAATAGTCCTTATAGACCATGTTGTGGCTTCCAACATCTGTTGGAACAATTATTCCTCTAGGACATATGTTCAGATTAGAAGAATAGTTCTTGTATCACTCTATGGAGTGATTGAATTATTAGACATCATGCCTGATTACTTAGATCGAGTATGGTTTCAAGAGATTATGTAGTTGATGCTATTAGATGATATTGATAGTGGTGATGGTGCTCGTGATTTAATCATGAGATAGCCTATGTGGCTATGATGATGCTACCGGTCGAATGGTATGTTTGTGCTCAAGACCATTTCTTTCAATACCTCCCTAGATAGGAGGGAGTGTTGATATTATGATAGTTGTGGGAAGTATTAAACCTCCACGTGTAACCTTGACAAGAATAGAATATTCTGGGAAGCAAGAAGAAACCCTAAAGCATTGGACATAACCCTAGAAGACAAGTTGACTAAAGAAAATAATTAATATTGAGTTTTTAGCCTCTAGAAAGAGAAGTTGGCCCAAACAACTAAGGAAGAGCAGTATAAATATAGGATTCTAGAGCTCATTTGGACACACACAACTCACAACTGTGGAAATTTAGTAAGTGCGCAAGTTTGGAGAGTCGCTGCAACTGCAACTACTGCAACTAGTATTTTCAGTTTTAGGCTTGGACTTTCTCTTGGTTATGGTTTGGACTTTCTGCTTGGTATGCTAGCTCTAGAGAGTGGTACACTACCTTGATTGACCTTTGGATATAGGGTTTGCTTCAAGAATTATTCTATCTGTCAAGTTTAAGGTGCTTGGGGATGGCTTCAGCCTATGGTTGGGTGACAATATTGCTATATTGTCTATGATTAAACGAGCACACCTATTATTTCTAACAATTTTAATTGTTTAATTTTATTTTGCTCACTCGTTGACTCCACAGGATACAAGAGAATTTTCACAGGGAACCATACACAAATCATCCCGATTCCACCCCACACAAGGAATTTATCCATCCCTTAGCCATCGAGAACACATGTTTCATAGTAGTTCGTTCATAACTCCTACAACTAGTCCTGTCCTTACAGTTGGTACAATTGTCCTACAATCAGTCCAATTATCTCTTCCATTCACTTATTCAACTCCTAGCATTGTGGTAAGTACTTTAATACCTGAGGTATAATCTTTTCCTTCCTCATCTCCTTTAGTTATAGTTCCAAGTCATGGTCCTTTAGTTATTTCAAGTTCTTCATCTGTTTCAAGTTCTAGTACTGTGGCTGGGAAAGTAACTAGGTTTACATTTAATTCTTTGGTCCTTTATATAGATCTTCTATTCTAGGGAAACCTCACACTTTACCTACCTCTAATTATGTCAAAAAGTTTCCTAAGTTTCATGGAAACAATTCCATTAATGCTTACCAATTTGTGAAGGTATGTGATGATGAGGGAGTTGAGAATGAGGATACAACTATGAATATGTTTGTTGCTACTTTGGAAGGTGAAGCATTCTCATGGTACAAGAGTCTCCAAAATAATTCCATCAACAGATTAAATCCATTCTTCAAAAATTTCTTGGAGAGATGGGGCGACAAACATGATACCTCTTTCCTACTTAGAAATTTTACTGATCATAATAAGAAAGAGAATGAAATTGTTTTAGAATTTAATACTCATTTTGCAAAGGCTTATCATAAAATTCCAGCTAGTCTTAGACCTAATGTTGATTTTTCTTTGATTTCATATTTATATAAGTTTGATGGAAATTTGGGTGTTTTGATTAGGCAAAAGGATCCCACATCACTGGATGCTTCTTATCAAGTGGCCATTACAACAGAGAAGCACCTTTCCTTAGCCTCCAAAATGTAGGTACCACTTAACTTGTTGCTTGACCCACAAGATAGGAGGACTCCTAACCTCTCTGTGCAAGAATTTTCTGAACCTAAGCAAGAATATGGAACCTCCAATGATGCAACTTTTGGGTTAGTAAATGACTTGAGAAATAGAATATTGAAGGTAGAGAAGATGCTTCAGAACCAATTAATCATCTCATAGCCTAGATCCATCAACTAGAGGAGGCCTTACTAGTATCCCAAGAAGAATGAGGAGCCCAAGCCCCCAACGCAAGCATTGGAGACAAATTACATTGATTATGCCTCGTCCAGTTTGTATTATCGACCCTGTACCCTTCCCCATAGTGAGTCATCATGCACTATATTTTCCCAAACTTCACATCTTTATGAGCAAGGAGAGGACCCATCTGATAACTCATATAACACTTTGAATATGGTGGCTGAATTTGAACCTGTAGAAGAACCTTATGCATTCCTAGCCTCAGATTTTACTAAGGTCAAAAATCATAGCGCTTTCCAAGCCCCACAAGTCCCGTGGAAATCCTTACAGCTTGACTTTCACCCAATTCACACTCAGTTGGTTACTCAAGAAGATATCCAGAGAGCTAATGAAGCCACTGCATTCAGAGTAGTAGAGCTCACAAAACAATATGCGCACAAAGGAAAAGATTAAGTTCCTCCATAATTTCCTAGAGGCGGGGATTCTACTGCTTAGGTAAGCAAGAGTCCTCCTTCCCCCTTATTACCTCTTCTAGTTCCAGTTCAATCTGAAACATCTCTTTTTTCATTAGAGAATGAGCTTGCTAAGATCATGATTCTTGTTCCTTTAAAATAATTAATTCACATGCCTAGTCACAAAGAGGTATTGGATAGGCTCGGAGGAGTTAGGGGTGAGGCTAACCTTGCAGATAAATTTCCACAAGTCTTCCTTGGCCTTAGTAAGGAAAATAGTAATCCTACCCCTTTCTACTGTTCATTTATTTTTAATGGCTTGATTTTACGAAAAATGCATGCTAGATTTTGGTGCATCTAACAATATCATGACTCTTGAATTTATGCATGATCTCAGATTACAGATCACTAGACCTTGCCAGAATGTGTAAGAAGTGGATGCTAGGGAGGTACCTTGTTGTGGGATCATCAAGGGTTTATAGGTTTGTTTAGTGGCAACCCCAAAGAAGATGTTAGTCATGGATGTACTTGTCATAGATTGTCCTACATAGTGGGGTATGCTCCTTTCGAGGCAATGGGCTATAGATGTAGGGGGTTCCATGCAGATGGATCTATCATATGTCGAAATTCCTATTTCCCCGGTTGAAAAGGTAGGACTTTACAGGGAACATAAAATGTTGCACAATGTTGAGGACCCTTGAGTTAGAGACAATGAATACCTTTACCCAGACATAAGACACCCAGATGCACAATATGCAGACATGGGTGCATACATGATTTCAGAGGTTCTTGAACTACTGATTAATTTTGTACTAGAGAGTGAAATTGAGAATTCATAGGTTTGCTCCATGACTTTTTATGGTGCAAGTTCACTACATGGATCAGGTGAATGGGATTTCACTACAACTCCTTTAGGGATAATATTTCCATTTTCATCACGCTTAGCGTTTGATTGTACTAACAACATGGCAGAGTACGAGGCTTTTCTATTTGGTTTGCGAAAGGCTAGGAAGATGGAAATCAAGCTACTAAGGGTTGACGGTGATTCTGAGCTTATTGTAAATCAGGTAAGAATGAAGTGTGAAGCCAAGAAACAATGAATGAGAAGGTATAAACATGAAGTGTGGGATGATATTGAGTATTTTGATGCATTTAACATTTCTCACATTGATAGGACTATAAATGAAATGGTCGATTCTTTGGAAACTACTGCTACCTTGTTTACACCTTGGATGACTAACCCTTATATTAAACACTTAGTTGAGGTTTCTTTTCGTCCTTTTGTCCCAAATAACATAGGATCTTAGAAAGTTTTTGAATATGATAGACATATTTTGAAAATTTTGAATTCCGCTAATGAGTTTGCTAATCATAACATTGATGAGATATAGGTAGGAGAGGAGGTACAAATTATTCATCTCAAAGTAACAAGATTCCTAAGGTTTTAGTGCAGTTAGAAGATTTATTTGATAGGTAAGATGCTTTTACAAGAACTAATAAATATATTTTGATGATTAGGTGGATGAGGTAGACATCGATAATAAGGATACGCCTAGGATCATCAAAGTTGGTAAGGGATGTACACCAGAAGAGAAAAGGAACATTGTCATGTTGGTAAGAGAGTACAAGGATGTATTTGCATGGTCTTATGACGATCTTAAATCCTATGGCCCAATGATCATTAACCATGCGATGCCATTACTAAAGGGCGTCAAACCTTTTTTCCAGAGATTGAGATACATGAACCCCAAGGTGGAACCCATTATTCAGAAGGAACTCCAAAAGTTATATGAAGCAAGAATCATTGATTCAATCAAGTATTCTCACTGGGTAGGCAACTATGTACCGGTAAGGAAAAAATCATGTAAGATTCACATTTGTATTGATTTTATAAATTTGAACTGTACATGTCTCAAAGACAACTACCCCTTACCTAGCATGAAAGACATTCTTCAAGCAGTGACCAGATTAGGTATGATGTCCATGTTGGGTGGTTTCTCCGGTTACAATAAGGTATTGGTTGCCAAGTGGGACAAGTATAAGACAACTTTCATTACTCCTTGGGAAAATTATTCATATAATTGTATGCCTTTTGGTTTAATGAATGTTGGTGCAACTTTTCAACATGCTATGGATTATTATTTTTTAGATTATTTGTTTAAATTCATAGTAGTATATTAGGATGAATTGAATGTTTATTCAAATAATATAAATGACCATGTTAATCATTTAAATTTTTGATAGGTTCAAGTCTCTTGGTATCTCTCTCAACCCAAAGAAGTCAATTCTTGGGGTTTTTGAGGGAAATTTTCTTGGGTGCATTCTTTCCAAAGAAGGAGTAAGGATAGACCTCAAGAGGGTCAAAGTTATTATGGAGATCCCACTCCCATATAGCCAGAAGGGCATTCAACCATTCTTCAGGAGGATTAACTTCATGAGGCAGTTTGTGCCTAACTTTGCGGAGATATCTAAGCCCTTATTTGATATGCAAAAGAAATACCGTAACCTCAAGTGGAGTGACGAAGCTGTTGGTTATCTTCCCTTATTCCCTTACCTTCTGAGTTATTGAACCAAGTTTCATGTCTTTCGGGTTTCCAACAATGCCTCTAAAACTATCGGCCCACCTGGTAGACCAGAAGGCAACACAGTACATAGAATGCATTGCACAGTCTCACCTGAGATAGCGTTAAATGGGTGGCTGTAAGACTCAGGTGTTTACAGCCTAGGATTGAGTATGAGATAGGGGTTTATTATTTAGAGCCATATACTATGAATGGTGATTGCAATATACTATTACTCATGGGTGCACATTATCTTTCACAGTTTATTTCCTATACAACACAATTGTATTCCATAACAATGTATTAAATCATTCATTAATCATAACAACTAGCTACTGAAAGAAAACAAAGATATACATGCATTCATCACATTACACAGATATTACCATGGTTCACCCCCTCTTGGGCTATGTCCACAAATATTTGGCTCTAGGCTTTTTTATTATGGTAGTTCTACATCTCCAGCGCCGCGCGCTTACAATTATCCTCAGAAGGGTAAGATCTATATGAGGTGAACTAGGTCGCACCAGGATCCCTAGCCTGCGATCTAATCCTTAGATATTCCTCCTCTCCTCTGTTCTTAGCTCAACATATTACAAAAATGGATCGTAACATTATTACATAACATATCAACTTGTACATAAATATGATGGAATAATACGAAAGATGAACTAACACAAAAGAGAACCTTCATATGATACCTACGTATCTATATTTATACCTATTGGTCTCTTCAGCCATTTACAATGTATTTACCAAAAACCTAACCCTACCGATGTAATGTCTTCCTTCCATGTGCACGTGTTGTTCTTCCTCCAATAGTCACTTTTATTGTGCACGCTTTCTTGCATGCGTGTGTGTTGTTCTTCCTCCAATTGTTACTTCAATTTTTGCATGCTTTCTTTCCCACGATCATCCTTCTTTCCACTTCGGCCTGGTGCCAATAGGCCCCCAACACTGACATGTGATTTTTCCTGAGTCACCTAATCCTTATAATATTCTTCGATATCCTTGGTGATCGTCTAGAACTTTTCCTTGAGCTCTGCAGATTTTGTCAGTGCCTATGCGATCTTCTCCTTGATGGTGTCCACTACCTGAACTGCCACTTCGTCACTCAGAAATCCTACACATTCAACCTGGGTCCATGCTATCTTTGTTTTAGCTCCTTCTAATTGTGTGAGTACTTCTGCTACCCGTTCTTGCAATGGCTCTATTTGAGCCTGACGCTCCTATTTCTATGTTTGCGTAGTGATAATTTCTGCCTGCATATTCTTCATCTCCTGCATTCCTTTGACTCATTCTAGGATTGGCATGGCCTTCTACCTTTGTTTGAGTTCTTGGATTGCTACATTGATCCTTTCCTCTTCCTCGTCCCAATGTTGGACCTGTGGATCCTCCTCCAACCTTGTCCAAAGTTGCACTACTTTATCGAACAATTCAACTGCTGTACTAACTTATTGTTATATCTCCTGCAGCTACGTTGTTGCTTCCTGCTTCCTTTTCTCCTTCACTGTTGGTGGAGTGGTTGGTGTGAGTTGTTCTCGGAGATTCTTGATCTCCTTATGATATTTATCAATTGCCTATGCAATCTGGTGGATATTTTCTGCTATCGGGAGATCATTTCCTTACGCGGTGGAGTTTCTCAAAAATTATTCCCACTCTTCATTCCAGTTCATTCCTGTGTTCTTTTTCCTCTTGAGTTTCGATCTTTCCCTACTCACAAACTTTTTCCAGCACCACCTGCTTCTTTGTTGCTTGTTGTAGCTTGACTAAGTTTTTATGTGCACGAGACTGTACCTCGTGGTCGATGCTAACCTTCAATTTATGTAGTGAACTTGATGGCATCCGCGTAAGACCAATTGGATGTGATCTAAATCCTTCAAGGGTGTCTGCCCCATGATTTAATCCATGTGAAACATGCTAGGTTTGATGTATACCGTTTCATTTTCATGTGGCATTGAGTGGACTGGGTCTCGTTCCTCTACCTCCACTCTTTCTTTAGTATGTATTGTTGATGGCTCTATGCCTCTGCTGCTGCTTGCTGTCTCTGCTTCCCTGAATTTCTTGAGGAACTATCCCATTTCTACCGGCTCTTTTTGCAGTTTATCCCTGTGATGTGCTACATGATCAAAATCTTATACTAGGCAATCCTAGACCATTCTGGCGATCATTTCCCCATCATCCTTTGTGATCGTATATTCTGGAAATTCTCGTTGTACCTTTGATTTATTATGTGCGCCTCCTGCTTGCACGACTGGTCTCTTATTTCCCCCTGGTTCTTGTGTGATGGGATTTGGGGTGGTCTCCTGTGCTCCCTCGACCTATTTCTTCTATCCGTTGGTCGGCTGTGTAGTCTCTTTCTTCCCCTTCTACGTCCCTATCCACTTTGACCCTTCATCTACCTGAGTCAACTTTCTTTAGCCCGTACTCAGTTTCTTGGGCACTGGGATTTTTGGAGGATGTATTTCCGACTGCGTTGCCTCTCCTTCTAGTTTTATTTCCAGTACTTCCAGGGTAATGGATGAGATCCTCCATTCATCAGGCCATTCTTTGATGACCATGTCGATATGACCCTTTGTTATGAAGTAGCGCATTTGTAGCTACTGTTTATCTGGATCCTGCTTTGGTTGTATCCACATTGTTTGACGTGTGGCCCAGAAGTTGGCGATGTTCGCATATTGCGCGATAGCCTTTGGTGTTATTCTCCATGATCAACTGATAGATTCCTATATATCCTGTAGGTATGCTTAGAATATGATTCCATTCTCCCTCTCATGCCTAGCATGTGGCCCAGATCTCAGTAATAGGAATCTTTCTCCCACTGGCTGTGGTCTAGTACGAAAAATTACATACTCTGGTTCTCGCCATCCCATGAAGGCTATTAGGGTAATCAACCATGAGTAATGGAACTCTGTGACTAGGTCCTATGCATCCTTGTAGTCCTCTTGAAATAATTTCAATATATATGGCGCACAACTCATAGAGGTGCCTTCTGCACACTGAGCTGCAACTGCAATGAATCCCACTAGTACTTCGTCTTTGCAGCATTTTCTGAGAAATTTGCAGGCTAAGATCTTTGCACCCAATTGTGTAGCTACGTTGTTGATTCGTTTGATCATGATGCCCCTCGTTCCCCTGGCGGTGCCATATTTATTTTTCATTTCTTCTGCCAATGTTTTATCCTTGGATTGTTTATCCATAATAAATGTGGGATCCATACCACGTATTGGTAATCCTGTTATTTGTGCAATAAGCTCAATGGTTATGGGGACGGGTTTGTCCAACAATATATCCCATCCATGTGTGACTGCTAACAACTGGTTGATGCATGCTGTTGCGTACTAGCCTCTGCCAAAATGTGGTAGCTTCAACAAACCTACGATTCCTGTTCTGTCCTACCCAGTTGCCCACTGGTGTGGCTGGTTAATCATTTCTCCAAGTCGGGCTACACCTATGGTCTGTATAAAGATCCTTTGCACAAGTTATGAGAAATTGGTTTCATTTGATACATCATGGTTGGAATACTTGAGCTTCCCAACATGACCCAGTGGTTCTGGTTCTACCTGTACTTTAGCTGGTATGCGTGGTAGAACAATTTTTGCTGCAAGTTTCTTACAGGGTTAGCTCGGTATCTGAACTCTGTCTTCTTGCTACAGTGGATGGTTCGAAGTTCCAACAACTTTTGGTTTCTCCCCCATCATCCATTCTAGCCAAGGCGATGCATTTTGAGTGGTCTCCTATGCTGGTTGACCTGAGATGGTCATTTGCAACTCATTTGGTTTCACTACTGCTTCCATATTTTTTGTCGTTCTATTAACTTCCAGGGCTGTTTCAGTGATTTTTGGTTGCACTTCCTATTGGGTTTCCACTTCCTCATTCTGAGGCGCTTGCACCCTGCTGGCGTATCCACTTTCATGGCCTCTTCTTGTGGCTGCTGAATCTCTTCCAATATCGGTGTAGGTTTCACTGGTAGAGTCTCTAGAGATGGGATCTCATCAATGTCGACGATCTATGGCTACTACTGTTCGTTCTCTTCCAGTGGTCTTCGTGACCTAGTTTGAACCCTGGCTGATCTGGTTGTCTGGCCTAATTTTGTTGGCTTTGGTGGTGCCATAGTGGTGACTGTTGAATGTTTGCTGAGTTTGAATAACTTTAGTGAGCTCTGTGGTCTCTCTCTATTTGTTCTAGCTGCTATTACTCTCTCTATGTTTTCCTTTCACAAATAGACTAGTTTCTCTCGTGCTCGCGTGTTGTATGGGCTTGTCACGAATCTTGTCGAGGATGGTGCCTCCTTTATGTGTTTAATGCATCATAACTATGGTTTTGATGCATCTGCAGTGGTTTTTTACTTGCCATTACATTTTCTTTGTTGTCTCCCATTGGCGTGTTTAATGTTATGTCCCATCGGTCCTTGTCATGCTTTAATTCTGCCTAGTGTTGTCCCGTCATACTTCTTTTGCTGACTATCTGTTTCTCGCTTGTTTTCCCTTTGTATGTAACTGTTGTTCGTGACTTTTGCGAATTTATTTTTCCAACTTCATATGGCCTTTCTATCTCTGGCGTGCTGTGCGCTTTTTAGTCTTATTTCTTTTTTGTTCTCTTTTTGATTTTTTATTTTTTTTATTTTTACTATGCAGTGGGTGGTCGTTTGTCCTTATACAGCTTCAGTCGGCTCACATTGATCATTCCTCTAAGGTATGTGCCTGCTAAATCTCGCAAATGTACAACTCCTCCGTCTGTGAGAAATTTTACCTCGTATGGTCCTAGCCAATGCATTCTAAGCTTCCCCGAGTGCTAAAAGGACTTGTTGTCGTAGAGAAATACTAGATCTCCTTCCTTGAACGTTTTCTTCTGGATGTGTTGATCGTGCCAAGATTTGTTTGTTACTTTATGCACTTGTTGATGGAATCCTTCCAAGATTCGGTCTTCCTCCATTGACAATAACTGATTTAGTCTCTTCTGTACTGTGCCTCGTTTTGTCATTTGTGTGATAGATTCTACGTGTAAGCTAGGTACTAAAAATTCTAATGGCACTACTGCTTCTTGGCCATAGACTAGTTTGAATGGTGTGTGCCCTGTCAAATTTTTACATGTGGTCTTATATGCTCATAATACTGCTGGTACTTTGAGGTCCCAGTCGTCTCTGTTGACATTACAGATCTTTGTAAGTGCGTTCTCTAGAATTTTGTTGAAGGCTTCTACTGTACCATTTGCTTGTGGATGATACAATGTGCTATTTTGGTGATGAACTTCAAACTCTCTAGTCATCACACAGATGGTGTTGTTTATGAAGTGTGTGCCTTGGTCGCTCATAAAAAATCTTGGGCACCCAAATCTAGTGATTAATTGTTCAAACAAGAAGTGTGTAGCTGTCTTTGCGCTAAAAACTTTTACTGGTGTAGCTTCTGCCCATCTTGTTAGGTATTCCATCATGGTGATAATGTATCTTTCCCCTATTCTTTTGGATGGTGGGTTAATTGGTCCCACAAATTCTATTGCCCATTTGTCAAATTCCTATAATGTTACTTGTGGTAGTAGTGGTATCTCGTCCCTTCTGTTGGATTTTTCTACCGTTTGACAGACATCGCATCTCTGACAATACTCTTTCAAGTCATTGTGAATCATTGGCCACCATAGTCCTGTGTGTAGTACCTTCTGCTTGGTATATTTTCCTGCATAATGCTCTCCCACGATTCCATTGTGGGCTTATGCTAAAATTCTTGGTCGTTCGTTCTTTAACACGTACATTCACAAAATGTTGTCTGTGCCCATCTTGTATAGGTGTCCTGTGATCAGTTGATGGTAAGCTACACGAACTACCAGGTTCTTCTTCTACGCGGTGGTATATTCTTGCGGTGTAGTACCTGTGCTCAAGTACTAGATGACATCTACGAATTAGTCATCAACAATCTATACTGAGAATAACTATGCATACAGAAAGTTGTCTTCTAAATTTATAGGTTCTTCTCCATTTGTGACCCTAGACAGGTGGTCAGGTCTTGCTTTCAATTTTCCCAGTTTAACTATTATTTCAAAATCAAATTCTTGAAATAGTAGTAACCATCGACAAATTCTCCCCCCCAACACTGGCTTGTTGACTAGGTATTTCAAGGATGAGTGATCTGTAAACATCTTAAAGTGTTTTCCCAATAGGTAATGTCTAAAATTTTGCAGTGCATAGACCATGGCTAGGCCTTCTCTTTTTTTCATGTTATAATTCTATTTCGAGTGTGATAACCTTTTTCTTGCGAACGCTATCGGGTGATCCAAGTGTCCTACTCCTTGTTGCGCTAAGATAGCTCCCAGTGCTATCACTAATGCATCTACATGCAAATGGAATGTCTTTCCCCAGTCTGGAAATATTAATATCGGGGCAGTAACCATATTTTCCTTTAGGTTATCTAGACCGTGTTGACACTCATCGTTCCATTGATACTTTGTATCCTTCCTTAACAGTTTTTCCAGTGGTGTTGTGATCTACGCACACCCTTTGATTAATTTCCTATAGTATCTTATGTGCCCTAACGTTTCTCTTAGCTGATGGACTATTTTTGGTGCTGGTAAGTTAACAATGACTACGATCTTGGTCAGATCCACTAACAAGCCTTATTTGCATACTATATGGCCCAATAGTATCCCAAACGGTGTTCCAAATATGCATTTCTTGATGTTAAGTGATATCTTGCATTGTCTACATCTCTCTATGATCTAGATTTTATGAGCAGAACGAAATGAGTACAGATTATTACCATATTCTTAACATATAATAACATAGATACAATAAAACTGGTTTTCTATTCAATAAGGAAATAAGCTGAAACTGTAAAATGTAGCAGAAAACAAGCTTGCTAGAATGGTGGCGGCTTATCTCTAAGAAGAGATGTGATGACTACGCTCATTCGCTAGAAGATGATTACAATGAGGCTCTCAAGGCCTTTTTACAATAAAAAGGAGTTTCAAAAAAACTAAACATCCAAAAACCTAACCCTAGGAGATGAAGCGCCAAAAGTCATGT